>JAFFZH010015094.1:0-25276 GCA_018420115.1 Euura saliciscinereae | reverse complement strand
GAAAATCAGTGTATAAATAAATAGCGAATATTCACTCAATAAAGTCTCCCGAGATAATACTTCTGTTATAAGTTGCATGGCAAGATTCGGCCGTTTGATCCGGTCTACCAAGGTATTCTGAGAAACCCGATGATTTCAAGTCGCATAACTCCAGTAGTCTAATAACTGCCGCGATCTGAAAATTGAAAGCTAAGTCATCGAAACAAACCCCTGGAGCATACCGCATCGTATACACATTTTCTCCATAGAGCTAGAAGTAGGTGCGCGATAACTATACCAAAGCAATTAAACAATTGATCATATCTTCGAGTCCTGAGGTAACGTACGTATTCGGTGGACAGCCCAGAACTGAAACTTAACACATAAAACTGTGTATGAAGGATTACGGACCTCTATACTTGTCTCAAAGCGTATTCCAAGCTACTTCTGCTCTAGACTGCCTGCCGAGATACCCCTGCTTCCTCAGGACCCGTCGATATAGCAATCAATATATCAATAATTCGTCCACCAAATAGTCTCTCCGGAACTAGATCACTCAGGTATACATATAGACTCTTTGAGGTCTGTGCAAATTTTTTTCATTGTAATGTACTTGACTCAAGACTCTACCGAGTCCCTTGATATTTAGCACCTGAATCAGGAACATATAACCAATAAAACGTGTTATTCTACAGTCTACACTGTAAGAATTTTCTCACCGAGCCAGAAATACTATATCTACCGGAACACAAACGCTGTACTTTACTGTAATAACATTCTGTCGTTGCGCAGAATACTTGTATCAGTGTTTGATTTCGGGTGTACTATGGAAAACTTGTATTAAGAATGCGATAATAATTGAGGTAATACTGAAGGTTCTCGTTTTTAAGGGGAGACTTCGATGAAATTGTGGGCAAAAATAGGTTTTTTAGTTCTTGAAATATTGAAAAGAGGTGTATAAAAAAGTCCGTCCAGTAATTTTGAAATTATGGCAGTATGGGGTGCGGGAAAGAAAATGCAAACTTCCTGCGGTGAAAGTGTAGACGCAAGGAATTGTGGCAGCGGTGAGCAAAATCTTCTTCACAAGGTTTCTTGCGCTTACACCTTCATCGCAGAACGCTGAACTTTTTTTCCACAGTCTATACTAGCATTACTCAAAAACTGCTGGAACGATTTTTTTCATACGACATCTGATAGCGATTTTCAAAATTTCACCGAAGTCTCCCCCTAAGGGAATACGTTGGCCGGATGAATACGTTTAGAATTGTCCGACGACGAACTTCAGCATAAGTGGAAATCCGTATCCTGCCATGCTCCAGTATAATGTTTTTATGATCTCCTACAAAAATAAGAATAGTGTGCAAATATATCAAAATCAATGAATAACTATCGATAAACACTCAATCAAGTCTTCCGATACAGTACTTCTGTTATTAGATTGCATTGCAAGATTCGTCCGTTCAATCCGGTCCACCAAGGTATTCTTCTTATCGTCAGAATCCGACGATTTGACCTCAGGTTACTCGAGTGCTCCAAGAGCTGTTCCGCAACGTTAAAATTGGAAGCTAAGTCATCGAAGAAAACCTCCGCAGCATACTGCAGTGTACACATTTTCTCTGACGAGCTAGAAGTAGGCGTGCGAAAATATAACCAAAACAATTGAACAGTTGTTCATATCGACAAGTTCTGAGGTAATACACGTATTCGGTCATGAAACCGTGTAGGAAATGTGTACGGAGCACTATAATCGCCTTAAAGCGTATTCTGAGTTTCGTCTGCTCTAGACTGTCCACCGAGATATACGTTTGTTATTCTTTAGGACTCGTCGAATATTTTCACACAAGACAGGGCATGTACGAACGTTCAACATCTTATAGTATTATTCGATTTCAATTACAATATAGCACGATCAATCCCGTCTGGTTATGTACCAAATTTCAAATTTCAATGACTGTCGCATTCTCTTAGAACTCATAGATCCAATTCAGTGGAGAATCATAAATTTCATTGTTCCGTATCCTATGATAAATAAGTCGTAAATAACGTTACATTATCCGTTATATATATGTCCAGCGGTAACAATAATTAAAATACGCGAATTCGTAATGAAAACTCTTGTTGACCGCTCCGTCAACCTAGCAGAACCTAACCTCACTTAATCTAGCAGCCGCACTAGTAGCCGACATGCAAATTATAAAAACGACCAATGTTCCCGAAGCCTGTTATTGATCTAACTGGTTCGGATTCATAACCTCATAACTTAATTATTCCATTAAACTGGCTCACATCTTGATTTTACCTATCACACGTAGCAATAATGAGCAGACCAAAATGTTATCGATTCTCTCGATCTATTACATTTAAAAATGGCGGCTCGTTTACATGACACAAGTGCCATCTAGCCGCGGATGTGGTGTATTCAGATATAATATATACCATTGCCGTAGAGGCGAAACAGCTCCCGTTCGGGTAGCCAGGTTATTTAATTATTATTTAATTAATTATTCGAGTTTTCTTCACGGTGTATTGAGAATATACACATTATATTGAATTCTAAATCTGAAAATACTTCGCGCCAGACTCATCAATCGGTTATCGGAAAATAAAAGAAACAGTCGAAAAATCTGCCGAATTCAATCTCGACAACGGCGCCACCTGGGGACTGCTACGTGTACTCTCTCTATACTCGTCTGCTCACTGCGTAGTCTAAAATGGAGATCGCCCTTCTTCCCTAATTTTTCATACTCATAGAGATTTGCAAAGCCACGTGGCTGGGGAGGAGATGACGGAGACGAAATTCCTTGAGTGAAACGGACCTGCCAGAATTTTCAAATGATAATATCTCATCTTCTCGTGCATCGATTCGACCGAAATAGGGCTTAAATAAAATCTTTTCGTGCCGCCAATCTAATATTAATTCTTATAAGGCCCATAGATATCGCGAAATAGAAGAAAACTGAGATTCTGATTACCCCCACCACTGCGAATAGCTCCCGTTCGGGTAAATAGACTCGGTGAGTCTACGCGCGGCGTTTAAAAAAAATTTTTTTTTAATGTACTTGGCGCGAGACTCTACCGAGTCTCTTGATATGACCCACAGTTAATATCGATTTTTATGTTTTATTCACCGACTCTGAATCCTCATATTATTATTATTCAACGCTTAAAAGTTTTCACCCTATGCAATTCCGTTTTACATTTCCAAAAGCTTAACCCACGATATACCTGTATTAGTGACTTTTAAATGACCCAAGTCAGTATCACATCTTGGCCTTAATTTACTAAATACGAGAAATTCCGGGTAAAAGTATATGAAGCGTGAAAGAGGATCCTTTTTCGCAAACACTAATGAAAAATTCCCACAGATCGTTGGTTATATATAAGAGAGCTGCGGGAGAGAGAGAGAGAGTCAGAGTTAGACAATATCCTTTCTTCGCGTCGCGGGAAATCAAAAAAGGAATGAAAAGAAGTACGACGAACAACCAACCGAATGGCAAGGGATGAAAGCGGGATGAGAAAAAGAGAGGATGGAGGGAAGTGGAGAAGGAAGAAAAGTCCTCATCCAGCTATGGCTTAACAATCCGTACGACTGTCCGTCTGTCAGCCCGTCTGTCCTTTCAACGAAAGAACCGGCCATGGACAAGCGAAAGTCCTCTTTTTTTTCCACCCCCTGTGCCGCTCCTCAAACATCCTTTCGTATTTACTTAGAAACGGTATTGAAAAGGGCATCTTCGTGCAGCTACGTCGCCCTAGCCTGGCTTTTACAAGCTGCAAAAAGCTTTCAACCAAGCTTTCGAATCTCTGGCTGGTCCCGGGCCGTGACCTGAAGATCGGGTTTACCCGCCTTATAGCTGTTTACTGGACAAAGATTATTACGCTTCGATAATTATTAGTGGAATAATTCTTTCGTGAGGTTGTCAGGTTGGGGTGAAAATATATATCGCTTCTTTTTATTTCACAAACTTTTCACATGTGTATCCAATTTTTTAGTCTCAGAACATTAGGGTCTGAGCTGCAGCGAAATATATTTTTACTTCAAATTTTCATCGATCGATGTTTCAAAATTGAGGCATGAATAGATGGGGGTTGGAAAGGGATGCCAAAATCGTCAATTATCAACGAAATTAGCAAGGATTCAACATTTTCAAGAGTGGCAATTCTTGTCTCGAACAATTGTGAATTCAAACAGATTTTGTCATGACAGATTCTTAATTTTTCAGTCTTTACCTCAATTTTGAATCCAGGAGCTCAAAACACCGTGAGATGTGATTTTTTTAAGGAAATTGGGTAGATTTTTTATATTCGTTTATATTGTATTGGACCGCCAATCTGATCAATACTATTTAAATGGCAAATTTGTAATCGGAGACCCAAAACACCCCCCATGTACCAGTTTTCATGCAAATCGAATGACCTGCATTTTGGGATTTGGCCAAAGTTTTCACTTTTTTTCTCTCCAAAACTATATTTTCTAAAACGATGAAGATGTAGTAAAAAAAATGTTGAGCTTTCGTCAGCTTAATCTGCGAATGAAGAAAAAAAGCAGAAACTTGGGTCACATCATTACTTCAAGGGGTTTGTTAGAAGTAAATTATCGCAATTTAGTACGTGCGATTTTAATTTATTCCATGAAAGTTATAGTTTGCACGTCTCTCAAGTCGTTGAATAAAAATTATATTTCTCAACCGAGGCGTGCCTGATCCCAATGGCTTATGTCAGTGATTTATTTTAATTACTAAAAATTGAAGAAATTATGCCCCAGTTTACTTTTTACTTTGTACTTTGTACATGAGTTTTTGAGGAGAGGATCAGTCGGGTACAAAGGATCTTTGTAAACTATTAGCAAACGGCTTCTGGTTCGGTACACATTGTCTGATTTGAAAAGCTCCATGGTATTTCCTCCGAGTTTGTGTGCTTCCAATGTGCCATTGACGCTTTGAGACGTTTGCTAACCGGATTCCGGGAGGAGGCTTCGCCATTTTCGATCGAACGATTTTCATTTGTCTCGTTTTACGGTTCTCTGGATCTTTTCGAACCTCAAAGCTACCTAGAGTGTATTGCTCTTCGGGCGTTGAATTTTCAGAATGTTGAAAGCAGAAGAAATTCATTTATTTCATGTACCCTTTTGAATTTCCATTCTTCAATCGTTGATTCTCGTGATAATTTTTTTTTCTTCACAGATAATTCAAGTGCTGTCCCGTATATGGGCTCGTCACTCGATCCTCGATGGCGAAGAAACCATAGAAGCCCTACGATTCCGTTCGGGGTTGAAGAGTGCAAGCGAAGCATTTTAGAACAGCAAACGAGGAAGAGAAACCCTTAACAAAAAGTAAACAGCCATTCTCAGTGCCAATCTTTTCTTTCAGCCCTACAAACCAACGACTTAAGACTCTCTTTTATTCCGTATACAGTTCACCGCAGTAGAGCGTACGTACATACGAGCTACTGCAAATACTGGTGAAACTTTTTCTTTGAGAGTATATTTCCGGAAGACAATAGTCAGAGACTGGAATTCTCTATCGAAGAAACTGGTGCGGTGAGAAACGCCAGACTGGAAACAGTTTGGTAAAATACACCCGACCGTTTCGTACTGGCATTCAAACAAGTCGCATTCCACGATATATTCTACCGTTTGATTAATCGAAATATTCATCAAACGTGTCTCGTACTTTCTCATCGCTTTCACGGTGAAAAGGAATAAGGGGCGACAATATACCTATACCGTGATTTATGATATTTTTCCATGAAAAATGTGGAATAATGATAATGATATGGGAGAAAGAGACGTATCAGTCTTCGTTACGACGTTGTTGGCTCGGTAGTCAGTCTCGCCTCGTTGGCATCGTGAAAATAAATAGAGAAGATCAAAGAATTTTCAATAAAAAGAGGGTAGAAAAATGGAAACCAGACACACGCAGATGTGTTGGCGTCTGCTTTCTCCCTCGCTTATATATAGATTTTGGAATAGTGATTAATGGGTGACAACTACTTGAAATTCAACTCTCACACCTTTGGGATTCGGGTTTTAATTCTGTTACCCAAAAGCTCCTTTCTGATAAATAGAAAGGCGATTCAGAGATCCCCTCGTCGGTTATAAACGTTGAAATAATCGGGTGCACCCCTCTGGTGATTTAGTCACGATTTGGCTTCAAAGTGTGCGGATGGTATGAGGGAAAGAGCATTGAGAATCACTGAACCTAAAACGTAACATTCACAGGTCAATTTCTTTCCATATAGAACGAACTTAGCATTTGACGAGGCCAAAGGGTCTCCTTTAGATGCCGATTAGATTAGAGAAAAAGTCCCTTGCGTAGTATTTCGTGCTTTGTAACCCGCACAGCACATCGGTTAACGCATTTGCACGTGAGATAATGTTAGGTTTCTGCACATGATTTGTCGATACGACCATGTCTATAAATATGAGTAAACGTTTTAATGTACAATCATAAATATGCGAATGAACGCGCTTGCGCCTATGAACTTGATACGTATAAACGTTATAGCTCGAGGGATGCCGGGAGGCAGGCTACTCTGTGAAAAGCTCCTCTGGGACACGACGCGTTCCTCCAGTGTAGAAAATCCCCATGAGAAATTTCACACGTGGCTACTTAGCGGCACGTATACACTGACGTGAACGAGACTGATAGACTGTGATATATACTGTCCACAAATTTTCTTATCCTAGGTAGAAATTTCGACCCTGCTCCAATCAGGCCCTGAATATTTAACATGATCACAATCGAATTCAGGCCCTGATGAAGTACATCATCGGACTAAACATTTCGCACGACATGCAGCAAATGGTCAATTTTTTATGTGGACAACTGATCAGATGATGGCATTGCCGATACTGCTTCAACATTTTTGCAAATATTGTCCAGAAAGAGTTCGTCAATGTCAAACCCTGATCTTGTACCGATCAACAAAAGAGAGAGAGAGTGAAGATTAATTTTGTCTGATTCCTTTGAGCTGGAACCAGGTACATGATAGACTTTGTAGATTATCGACTGACTATCAGACTTCGTCCTGATTGGTTAGGGTTCTTGGGAAACCCTTTTGACTTCAAACGTAAGCGTGTATATATAGATGTCTAGTGGATCGAAAACGGCTCCTTTTCCCAGTGTGCGAGCTCCGAGTAATTAGCCTGAAGGAATCAAACTCGTCGGTCTGTTGATCAGCCTATCGATATCGAAATCCGCCCGTAAGGTGGGAAGACATTTTTCGGCAAACGTTTGATTTTCTTCGATCCAATTTAGCTGTGATTAATTTCTTCGGCTAATGAGACTCGGAGAAAGATCGCAGAATAAAAGAAAGGATACAAAAGTATTTCGAAAAGAAAGGATAATGCTGCCGAAAAATTCCTTTCATATCCACAAACCTGGCGCAGTGCCGTTGCAGAAGCCAATATACGAACCGTGACGTTCGTTGAAACACGATTTGTGAAAAATGTTTGTCTCTGATGAATTTTCCCAGGGCAACTCGTTTCGGTTTTCAGTTACCCTTCTCATATCACGATCAGTTTCCAAACCTACATGACACTGGTCCCAATATTGTTATTATTATGAAAAATAAAAACGATACTTCGAAAGCCGTGACAACGGACATCGGAAAAAATGCACTCTTAATTTCCACCGCAGCACGTGCCTGGAATTATCACCGGGTACGCAGAACCGGAGGCAAAACCCAGCGACAATTACTATGCATGAAGCAAATATCGACGGTTTCATATAGTCGGAGACTTTATTATCCATTAGCCCGAATTAATCGGACCCAGTTATTACCGCATCTGATATCGATTTCGACGTTGTGAAATTAGTCCGCATAGAGGCTGTGAATGATTGCAGAAGAACCCGAGTTTTTAGCAGCGAGTTTTCAAATCCGGTATTAATATTCCGTCTTTCGCATCAAAGCTTATCATTCGGCGAGCAAAGTTATTTTTTCATACTTTTTGGAAATAGCTTCAGGATGGTGGAAATTCGAACGTAACAAATTATCCATAGTAGCTTAATCACTACTGAGTTCGAAGTTTCGTGTCGAGTGAGTGCGCTTTGGTTGTTCTAAAGCTCCGACCCCAGACACTAAACCGCGATGACGTTCTGGGTGAAAAATAAGTAATTGTTAGGTAAACAAGAGCCGATCTACAGAGAAGTCAGAAGTATCTCTAGTCGAGCGTGTGTCGGTACCCGCTGTGAAATGAAAGCCTCTTTTTAGCTTTCAGCACGAACGAACTGATTGGCAGACCGACGCCTACGCCCCGAACCCTCAGTAGTATCACGAAGCCGACAAATATCCACTCAAAGAGCTTTTCCAAAGAGTGAAATTCTACCTCGGCGCGGAGGCCTTTGATACCTTGAAACGCTTGTACGGATTAAAATTTAACGTTTTATAAACCCAAAACCACATTCTAGTTCTAATACCTCAAGTTGGATGAAAATAAATCGCCAGACACAAATTTCATCGGTTGAGTTTATCATCAAACCTCATAGAACAGCTCGACTACCTCTGAAATTTTAATTGCGTACAATGAAACGTAACGATAAAAAAAATTAGGCCAATCGATAGTGCCCTGTAAAAAAAAGCTCCGATTAATACACCACGAGGAGCTCCTCGCTGAAAATGGAGGACCTATACTGCGACCCAAAATTACATGTAGGTATTGCACGAAATGACTGACAGTTTGAAAGATTATCATACGGATTGGAAGATTTTCTGGAACTTCATCAAAGAGCTAATCACTTGAATTTTACAAGTGTTGGAGTGACTTCTGACTTCCAATGACTTCAGAAAGCTTGCATTGACTGCCTGAAGAATTCCTAAGATTGAGAACACACGACTATAAAGAATTCTTTGACTTCCAACTGACTCTCCAAGACTACCAGAGAGTTGAAAGATCAGTGTTCAACGGACAGACCAATTCAATAGCCCTTCAATTCAATTTGCTTCGATTGGAGCAAACGATTCTATAGCTCGTCTTCGTAGGACTTTATTGAACTCTGTCGAGTATATTTCAAATTCCACGTGATAGCTTTGATTACCTATACTTGATTTTGAAGAGTTCGTGAAATTAGAAACGTTTTTACAGACTATATGTATAACTTCAAACACTGATGTTCGACATCGGACATTGAAAGCGATTCTGAATGGGCTTTTTTCATGTTCTCTTTTAATGATTTTAATCACTCCAATGGTAAAGCTGACCGGAAACCCTGGACCGATATAATCCAGTCTGTGCAAATCCGCACACGTTACGCGCTATATAACAATGGGATCGAGACCATATATCCAACACGCGCGTAACCATGCTGAACATAACTTGTACCGTTCGCGTTCCCAAACCCCAAAGTTCATGTTCGTTACCGGACGATCGCTACCAACGTAGAATTCCCATCTACATACAACCACGTACCGGCGGTACTACCTGATTTCATACACTATCATACACGCAACAAGACCAAATCTAGCTACGTTCAAACACCAGCACTACATAGATACACGCCAGTGCAGTGATGCTACCCCAAGCATGAAGGCGGTACGGCCTGTGACGTCATTACTCTGGGTGTGCCAGCCATAGTCTACAGGCTTTCACGCTATTCTGTACTCATCGCTGCTGCACACTATGCGGTGTATTTTACAACCTCTATATAGTATACAGTGGATACGAAATGCTTTCAAATTACCGATCATAATATCGGCCTCTCGCGGTACGTCTCACCGGATCATGTGCTGATAAGGGATACATCAAAACTGCACTATGAAAAGTCCTGAAAGTCTTTCGGACACGAAGTTAAATATTGCGCTAATAATTCTGGGTGAATTGAAAGGATTGTTACGTGCATGGAGGTTTTGTGAGGAGTTGAGATGATTTTAACATTTCCATCAGGACGTTAAGTCCTTAAGCGGCTTACACTTCTGCAGCCCGGTTCGTACCCTCGCACAAACCGAGGGCCGACCAGCAACGTCCTCGTAGGATCAAATTATAGAAATATTATCATATTACGTCCTACGCGCCTACGCCTCTTCAGTAATTAACTCAGTAATCTTGAAATTAGAAACTCTGTGATTTCACGAATTCGATGTCAAGGTCAGACCTACCTGTTACAGACCTACAAACAGTCTCGAAATCGAATCACGAACTTCCGAATTACGTGGTTCGACTTTTAACAAGCTTAAAGATCGGCTTAAAAATCTGAGACATTGCCGATTCATTGACAAATAATTATTGGCATATTATCCACCCAGTGTTGGCTATTCAACGGTAGAAAACCAAGGTACGTAACAGGCTGGTGAACTTTTTTAATAATAACAAAAGTTTCGTTCGAAACGAAACGAAACAAAACCCACTCCCGGACTCGGGGTGCATGGCGTCGGTGCCTTGGCAGCGGAATTCGATGCCTGGTACTCCGTTACGTCGGTGCTCTTATTCGCAATTAAATGCTATTTGCGATTTAAGGCTGTCGCCGATAAATCTCAGGATAGTTTCGTAGAGACCGAACCAAGCATCTGGCTAGAATTGCAATCGCCACGACGAATGCAGCCTGGCAAAGTTGTTGGCTTGAGATAGGGTATGTCCGCGGTCTTCCATCCCGAAGAGCCATTAATATGCTACTCCGTGGCCTCCAGGGTTCGACTTAACGACCGAATGGATCAATTCTCCCACCAATTACGAGTGAATACTTCAGATTGAATCTCGCAAAAGATTTTGATGATTGTATTTTAACGATTCTGGGCTACATCCGTAAGGATAATTTGCCTATCTTTGGTATTGTTTGGTACCTCTACTACAGTTTCCGATATTGGATGATTTATTATTCTCATGCTTGCTCCGACAGCCCTCGTTTATAAACTTATTGAAAGTTTAATTGTGACTGACGAAGGGTTCGACGGGCTCAACTCGCGTCACCCCGAGAGCAGCCCCTATTACCTTCGATATTAGCAATGACGCGGGACCGACGTCTTCTATAAATAATATATCGACATCAAAAGTTTTGGAACAAATGATCCACGCTACTGTGTCTTTATCAGAAAATCTTATCATTACAGGAAAACTTGCATCTCAGTTCTAGATATCGACGAGTAACACGCGATCATTTCGACAAGATCCAATCATCGATCAAGACTTTGCAGCATCTTTCGACCATTTTGCGAATGTTGTTGACTGAGGTACGATAATCGGACCAAAATTGTGAATCTTGTCAGGTACATAAATTTTGTTCTTCGACGTAGATCCCAGGTTTATTTTCATTCCGTTTTTGAAGGACTGTAATTTGAGACCGAAGAGGAGTGTAACGGACCGATTGCACCAAACGTGTACCCTCGCTGTTTGTTATTGGGTTTCCCAACGTTCGACGATTAGCACATTCCAGTCTAACGCGTCAAGTTATCTAGACTCTAGCTAGCGAGTGATAACATCGGCTTATCGACTTCGGATACCTATTCGATTGGACAAATTGGAAACGATTGTCGACCGATGTGTCAGTGAATAAATGAAATTTTGACACACTTTACTCATACGTATCTCCAGTGATGAGGAACAGTTAGAATACTGACCAGGATGGGTCGATCAGAATTGACAATGCATATAAATGCGGATGAAAAATTAGATTTTAATTACACGTCCCTTTATCCACGTCAGCCTTTTGCTTGGAACGAAAATTCAGCTGCCCCTCCTCCGTGGAATCACATGAATGGAAATTACCATAGCCACTAATTATCGAATACGATAGCCTACTGAAAATTAATACCAAATGCGGTATTGTTCCGATTCGGAATTTTTTTATTCCAAAAGCATTGAGGATCCAATTATATCGATAATCGTTCTTCAAGGGTTATTTCAGAGAGCCAGGTGAAGAAAGTGGAACAGGATAGAACAAACGAAGATAGCGGATTTCTGAGAGCTGCCTTATTCTTTTTCTAAAGAAAAACCCCGAATAGAGATGAGCAGAGAGATCGAGACTGAGCTTAGAGATAAATTGACCGAGTCCTGGCTCCTGTCGGGTATTGGATCACGTTTTTCTGCGATTGCCAAACCACTCTGAAAGCTGCAACAAGCACGTCCGCGCTCACTTATACCAGAACCGGACACACGAACGGACGAAACTCGCGTTTGGCTCTTAGAACTGGTTCGACCGGAAGCTGGGAAAATAGTAATAGTAACTCTTATTGAACCGAGAAGACGGATACCTTGGACGTCCGTTGATACCGGTCAAAGATTTCGGCCACGTCGCCGACGGAAAGTTCCGTCCAACAACCGTCCGCGGAAAAGGCTTACCCCGTACATTGGTAGTAAAAATCACGGAACTGCGATTTTTACAGCTCGGTTCTGTGTACCTGGAAATGTAATGCCGGGGCTCTGTATCGTCGAGCTACATGCATGCGCCCTTCTGTAGTATTTTATAGAGTGAGGCTTCAATAAAGTGCCACTGCTGACGGGGAAGGTGCAATTCGTTTCTTGCAAGCTCTCAGGTTACGTGCACGCGCATAGATAAAGTAAATTTACTAGGAAAATGAAATTCCTACATGCTTGAAAATTTACCCAACTCGTCATCATGATACGGGAAGCTTTGTCAATTCAAATTTGAAATTCAATTTTGACTTCCCTTCAGCTGATGTCTCACTTCCGGTTACTCTTAGGTCAAAATTTACCGGAATTGTTTGCAAAGATCATTTTTAAACGAGTGCAGATAACGGGCAAAGCACAGACAGGACGTCGATTCCATAAAGAAGGTAGTTAGAAGAATAGGGTTTGTAAAAGTATATGAATTACGTGGTTTGGAAAGACAATGAGTGAAAAAGGTTCGGTTCGACTATCCTCTTTTTTTTCAACCTTTAAACCTCTAAAGAAGAATAAAAAATACCTTAAACCTCCCAAAGTTCGATATTCAGTGTCAATCCTGAACCGCTATTATTCACCCTTAAATCGCCCAATTGAAATGTAAGCCCGAGTGTCCCTTTCGCTGACGTTATGGACTGAAATTCAATCAAACGGAGTAACTCAAATCGAGGAAATATTCTTATATCGTGTTCGATTTGGAAGAAGGAAAACGTAGGGTAAGGTCCTTTCTCAATAGCCCAGAAACCACGTAGGATTAGAATTCCCGACCCTTCGCCAGATTTATCCCTCCGCGAACGGCCACCTTTATTTCCCCCAAGAGTCTGCGAATTCTTATCTATAACCCGCGTGCGTCTATTCTTATCGCATATAGAAAACTGTCTCTCGTTCGATGTACCGCAATACCAATACATATATAGAAAGAGATGGAAAAAAGTCCATATCATACCACAGCGACAGATGCTGCTAATCCGGTGAAAAACTTTTCCCCATCATCTCTTCGCGCAGTGCAAATATGATCAAGACCCAATAAGCTTGGCTCGTACTAAACTAACTTCTGAACAAGACTAGCGACAGAACATCTCAAACAATAATATACAGTGCAGGGAAACTTATAACAGTTCTACCTCATCGACAAGTGGACTTAGACCCGTGGATTTAGGTCCGTACAACTAACACAGGAATACAAAATCCTCCATAGATTAACACCGGAGTCGCACCTAATCGCGCAAGGATATTGGCTCCGTGGAAGGACCCTCGGAATGGTCTAAGGACCGAACAATGGCGCATTTCGTGACACATTCAACAGACTGATGAAAAGGGTCCTTAAAAAGTCTATCAGTATTCGAGAAATCCGAGGATGAACTAACTGGTGATGGCGCAGATGAGGCTTCGGATAGCGAGACCACGATTCAACTTTTGGCCAAAATACCGAAATTAAGCATGGCTAGCAAAATTTCTAGAGCCAGAGCTTTTGTGGTTGTTATTCGAGGCTTATCCCGGTGAGAAGCTTAAGAAATTTCGCGGAAGGCTCGTTCGCGAGAAAGTTCATGCGGTTTAGTAGCATAAGCTCGGAAGTTCGAATGTTCAACGTATGAACTGCAGTTGGCGTGACAATTAATCCCTACTGTCGTGTCATAATGCGATAACGCGTTCGATTATAACTGTTCCAAGAGTCTGGATAACAGCTGTGTTACCTGCACACTGAATGAAATGATCTAATTTCAGGAATGAACTCCGCTATTTTTGCCCCAGGCGACGCGCTAGCGCAGTTGTAGTCCCGTTGAGTTGCTCTGTGAGCGTAAAAACAGAAGTGAAAATTGAGTTAAGGATGCAGACTGACAAAGAAAGCCGTGAGATCCTCGGGCGAAGTTAATATATAGCACCAGGTAACCAGTAACACAATTACCACAAACTTAAACAAGATTTAGCTGGTAACGGATTTACCGTTCTCGCTAAATATGCCCTTAGGCATGCAGGATACAGTTCGATCGATAGACCTAATCATTAATCAGTTCTCCGTGTAATTTGATTGACCGTTCTTGCCTATCGGTCTTTTGCTCTTTTCATCCGCAAGCTCATCCCTCGTCCTTTTTTTTCTTTCTTCACGTCTATGAGAGTTCTTGAAAGGACTTTTTTCTCTACTTCTTCCTCTACTTCTCCTTCAATTTCCGAACCACGACTTCCGACGGAGTTCAGGAAGAAGGAAAATGAGAAATCTGGTCATCTGTATTTGACTTATTCTTCCGAATCGCTTTCCGCATAGAGTTTAAAAATCGATAATGTTACACATTTATTTTTCCTATGAGTTCTCATCTCTTTAAGCTATGTTTTTAGTCCGTCCATAAAGACTCTGAATTTACGATAAGTCATTTTTTCATTCAAGCCACGCGTACGACATGGTGGCCACTAAAACAATCGCAAATGGGTCTCGATCCTAACTTTTCCCTGCTCTCTAAGTTCTTTCGAGTGACTCACTCTTCAAGAGTAAAAATCCTGCCAGTCAGATCAGAGTTCTTTCTCAATTCTTTGAAGTGACTATTTACTCTTTTCAGACCGGCACGATTTCCACGTTCAAACTTTTTCGCTCTTATGCAGTGAATTCACCCCCACAAGAGTGAAAATCGTGCTTTTTATAGTCACTCCTGTCCCACTGGCACGATTTTCACTCTTGTGGGGTGAATTCTGTTCGTCAATCTGGAGTAACACATCGGTGCAAAAATTTAGAGAGACACTTCGGGGATATGAGAATCTTCGCATTTAGACTAGAGAGCGATTGAATGACTTTTCAAACACTATGAAATTTCGAGAAAGCAGTGAAGCAAATTGAAGTCAATTAAGACACTTCTGCATCAAGTGCACGTATCTACGTTGGTGGTGATCGAAACCGAAACAGCAATTAGAGTTCCTGTGTCTCTCCTTTTTGCTTTATGAAATATATTCGTACAACAAAAACCTGTCCAACAGGTGGAACGATATGGAGAATATAGTCAATAATAGCGATTATATTGTCTATATGGAGAACGATTATCTTTGTATATCGAACGAACGATGTATTTCTTATGCAAAAGAGAGAGAGAGAGAGAGCGCACTTTGCCGGTGAGTGATAGCGTTCTCTAAGGAACCGCAAGGGAATGAACCTCCGGTTTATAGTTTATGAGCAAAAAAAAAAGGTGAGCTCCGTTCCGCATACGAAAAGTTTAGATTTTCCAAAAGTCCCGAGTGTACGAAGGTCCGTTAGGTATGTATATTACATCCATGTGAAAATATGCATTCCTAGCCATGACCAGGGTGGCAGTGCTACAAGCTACAAGCCTCCGTACGCCCTTCTATGTTGTATTATGCAATGGGGCTCGAGTGGTTCTCCACTCTCTATCACGCGTACAAGAGTAGGTACGCCTGTAGAGTGCCATGCCTGTAGAGCAAGGGTAGTTGGTAGCTGGTAGCTGGTAGTGGTGGTGAAGAGACAAATGTATTTGAACAGAAACACGACACTTATGTTTGTTCTTGCCTTTGTATGACTTTACAATAGAACAAGAGGAGGAGCGGCGTGCCTGCAGTGTAGAGATTTTCCGAATATTTCAAAAACCCCCTTCATACATTCCACGGGGGTATTGAAAAACCGCGAGGAAATCCTACGGTGGGATAGGTTCACTTTTTGTTCTCCCTTCCAAATTTGAAATTACGGTCGTCGGATTTCGACGAAATTTAAAAAAAAAATACTTTCACAATATTCTCCGAGGCTGCAATTTATCCCATCCGATACGATGGCCGAATGGGTAACGGCAGTGGAAGGTGGGACGCAGCTTGTGAAAATCGCAACGCTAGCCGATTTGAGAAACACTTCTGGTGGAAAAATGCAGATAGATTCAACCCGGCAAAAATCTTATTAAAAAAAAATATGTCTTCGTTGCTGATTTTACATTGGGAAGAAATTTTATTCTGTAATTTCTTCTAATTTACGACACGATTTCTCATTTCTATCATTACGTGATAGAATGAATCTGTCCAGCATTTTTTTATTGAACTCCAAATTTCAAACCTGTTCAAATAGGTTTTACAGGCTTGATATTTGATACCCAACGTGCTACTAATTATTGTCTCAAAACCGTTTGGTGGTGGTCATTTTCATAAGGCATACGTTTCATTGTCGAGTGAGGATAAGAAAAGAAGAGTAGAGAGAAACCTCTTGAAGAAAATTACATTATTAAAGGAGAAATAAGCGGCAGAGTTTTTATAAGATCGTGCTTAAAAACAATTTTAGAATTTAGCACCGATATAGGTATATATTTTTTTAAATTTTATTCCTCCTAGCGAGTGGTCTTCCTCCCGCGGTAGATTTGCTGCTTAAATATTTACACCGTCAAACCTCCACCACCCCTCCTTTCCACTGCTCTTCGCCCACCCGTCCGACCCTTCAAAGTACTTCACAGGGAAATTAGATTTTCTAAGGGAAATTCTGTTGGCTTGCTCTAGCTAGTGAGAGATAAAAAATGAATTTGCCGTCCGAGTTTAAACTCGTCAGAAAAAATTTCCCATCCGCAAATCCCCGGATGGGGGAGAACAAAATGAACCTTGATAGAGATGATCATCGCTATGCAGTACAAAGTCATAATTATGACGACAGAAATGGTTTCAACGATTTTTCGCATATAATCGACCCTTCGAAAGATATACAGGCTGAAATTAGTTCGCCAGTAGTGGATGCGGTCCAGTAACAATAAGACGAAAAAGCGATCAACTCACCGCATGACAATATCACTTTGTAGATGATGATGCTTCAGGGGAACTCGAATAAATCCACGATGCCTGTAACAATTTATTAAAATTATGCTATCGCCAAAAGTAATGCGAATAATGTGAGATTATGGATTTGTAAGGGTCGTGCGACGCTGTAAAAATCACTGATCCATATTCTCCGAAGGTCAGATTTAAACATTTTGATACCACGATGAAAAAAGACCCATAAATATACTGCGTCCATTTCGGAGTTCTGATAAATTGCTGGTATAACGTCGTGAATGAAAAAATAGTGATGGCTCTTTGTTGCCAAATCGTGTAAAAGAAATAAGGGTCCCAGTGAAATATCGAAGTAGGAAGAAGTGAGATCTTTCAGTGTACAAAAAAAAAAAAAAAAACGAAAAAAGATGAGCGAGATTGGTTAACGCGTGGGTGAGGCTAGGCAGATATTCCTTCACACGACGTTGGGCTTGTGGCGATGGCAGCCAACACTGACCGCCCAATGCTGTCCACATTCACCCCTGAAACCCCCGACCATATAAAAGGGCGGCAAGTCTATATATAGACATGTAGGTTATCCCGTTGGGTGGAAATCCACAATTTAGGGTAAACTTCTTCCAGCATCCCTTCCTGCCGCCCCTGTATTTATTGCCCAGCGGTTCGCTTTTACGCCCAAATACTTTGAATTAGTAAATCAGGGGGGCGAGAGCCGCACCGGTGGCAACTTCAAACCCACTTTCGCTGATTTTCGACCGGATTTATAGTATAAACTGTATTTATTCTTTATTTTCTTTGCAAGTGTACCGGATGAAATTCTATTTGAAAAATCGTTAAAATTTCTTTTTATCAATCAGAAAGTTGAACGCTTTGAACATCCCCTTAGGACCACTTCTCGCGATTCAGAAGCTCAGAGTTCGCGCTTGAATTTTATAACGAGTGAAAGATAACTCAAAGGTAAAATAAAATTGCTACAAGAACGGTATGAATAAATAAATTCAATACAGGTATGCGGCAACGAAACTTTAACGATTCATCACTCTCTGTATAGATAAAATAAGATAAAATTGTGAAATAAAAAAAAAAAAACGTATTTTATTATATCCTCGTCTGAAAGTGATTGGCGGCATCGAAGCCAGAAACACAACGAGTTTCTAAATCGAGGTTGATTACATAGCCCACATGTGGTACAGACTACAAAGACTCTCAGGGGGATTTCGTATCCGGCTATTCATCTACGAATCGTGGACAACAGTCCCAAATTGTACGACTCCAATCGAACGATATATAAATGGAATCGAAAAAAGATTTCTGGTTAACCGTAGCTAGAAAAGAAAATTCTAATTGAAAGAGTTGGTGCTTCTTTTTACACTATAAACGAAGGTTAATATATTAAGTTGAGACACCGAGGATGGAATCTATTTTCCGTTATACGATGAGCAACAGCCCCCGAAAGCTGCAAAACTTTTATTGCGTTATAAATTATGAGAAATTTATCGGCGCTTAAGAGCATAAGGGGGGAAGGGCAATAGAAATTCCAAACTCCTGAAACGTTAGCGTATAATTTGAACTTACAATTTTAGCTAGAGTTTAATGACTGTTAGGAAAAGGGAGAGGAGACCGAGCATCTCCCACGACAAGATGGTATGGAACACGATCTACATAAATGTGGTCGTGGGAATCATCTCCCTGTTAAATTAACCCCAGTCGGTTTAATCGGGGAGGATCAAACTTTAAACTCTAAGGGCGCATGACACCGGTAGCACACAACGTCGAGTCTTCAGCCCCTCATAGTGTTTACGGTTCACACCCAATGGACCAAAAACAGACTGCTTTGACTCGAACTCCAACGAACCGTACTTCTACTGATCTCATCGCGATTTACATGAAGGAAACAAAATTCATTTCCTCGACTGTTCAGGTTCTCACCTTTGAGCCTTTGTAGCTTTCAACCCGTCGACTCTACGTAAAAAAAAAAAAAAACTAAGAGCCTTTTTTTGTAGAGAATCTTATGAGCTTCCAAGTCGGTTCTAATCATTTTTTGTCTAAAAGTGACCGAAAGTGAAAGTTTGAAAAAAAAAAAGAAATCCGATTTATTTTACGCTTACAAAAAAAGTGATCAACCCGAATGTGAGATCGTGAGCTGGGTTGGTCGTAAGCGAATAGTATATGAACGGTGTCGAATAATCTCGAACCCCTATTATGTTGCTCAGAGTGAAAGTGGCTCGTGGTAGTCAGACTCGTGTCACTGCAGCGTCCCTATTTTGAGTTAAACGCGTTAACCCAAGAGTCAAGGGGTACCAGTCACAGTTACAGCTTGTCTGTTCGGCTTACAATTAACCCGTTTGCTACCGAACTCATGTCACAGCTACACGTCAATCGATCGGTGGAAAGTAAAATTGCATGATTAGACTGACGGAATTACGGGATTAATTAAACATGCGCTCTCATATCTCTGGAAAAACAAGACCAACGAAAGTTATCAGATAAATGATAAAAATGCTCCAATTTCAGCGACAGAGTTTGAACTCTGCAGTAGTAACGTCGCGGTTTGGTCAGACTAGTCCATCCCTGAACTGGATAGACCGGGATTAAAATAGATCCGTTCCTACTGTGTCAGACGGTCGGATCAATAAATTGTTGAATTTTAACCTCTGTTATCTTGAGTTCAATCGATAATAGATAATATAGGGGATATTAGAACTTGAAGAGTAGCAGAAAAGCTGAAAGCCTTTTTATTCTTTGTGCTGCACTAAAATCGTGATGGGATTTCATTTTTATAACTGAGTGTAAAAATGTGCTTGATAGCCTCGATACCAATCATGGGTCCAGGTACACAACATAACTAGCTGCGTTAGGGACTCGACCCTTAAATGAAATATCAATTTAAGGGTTTCTGTATACCGAGCCGAGACCGCAACGAGTAGACATAACAATTTACGTTTATGCCCTTATCAAGAATCGTGGATAACGAGAGGTATGTAATATACCCTGCTTCTATATTTCTGCTCGTCTCGTGTATCATATTCGCAAACATGGTATACGTACGAATCACATCCCCTTGGTTCGATCAAGATATTTATGAGTTTTTTCACGACCAAAAAACGACGTAGAGTGTAGCTTCGGCTTTCCCGATTTTATAAAAAAAAATTAAATAAAAAAAAACGTCACTCGTAAATCAGGTGGAGAAGATACTAAAACCTGTAATTAAAAATTCTCGGACAATGAAAAGAGTCTTGGATAAGAGAATTATGCCGAGGTTAAGATTGAATAAACAGAAATGGGATTTAATGAATGTTATGAAAGAGTAATGGTGATAATAATTCTACATAAGCAACCGAGCGTGATTTGCAGGGTTGCACCAACAAGGCACGGGAATAAAATCCACGAGGTTTTTGTGAGTTGAAAGAAAGCGACGTCTTCACCGCGTTAATTGTAATGGTAATAATTAAGGTAATGGACTCAGCAGCCTCCTCCGCTTCAATTAGCGAAAGTTGAAACGAAAAACAATAAGCTTTCCTGTTTGGGTCCACGCCACGTTTGTACCTCTGATTTTTTACTCTCGTTCGTGACGAAAAAATGCGAAACAACTCATTCAAAATGTCGTTTAAATGAATAATAATTCAGTGATATCGAATCCCAGTCTCGTTTTATCTGAATCAATTAATTGATTATCACGTTACAGTTGTGGTATAACGGCGTTTCGAAACGTACAATTTAATTGCTCCAATCACCGATTGAACACTATTAAATTTTGCACACTTTCACTGTATAACATTCTGTAGTCACTTTTCCATTAATCTAGAGACCCCTCGCTCGACGGCTTTGAATGGCTTTTATACAACTTTGATATCGAACCAGAAGTAACAGTGGCACGGTTCATTCAGAACTCGCAAGCTACTACGCCCACCACTATCAACGCGTACGTAAGCTACTACAATTCTACTACTATATCGTCGTGTCGGTTATTCAACAAGCTAATCATAATCGCGCATTCACATCGTTATCAAGCTTGACGTATCTTAAACTTGCTTTATAGTTCAATCATCGGACGATGTCATATGCGAAAGCAGGGAATTTGCAATGCTTCTGCGGTGCAGTTGGTCATTCGAATTGCAAATTAAATATTTCTGATAAGGGTTGATGAAAACAAAAAGGACTGAGGGTTGATAAAAATGGGTAAAAGAGGAATGGAATTTTGGTGGTTACTGTATTTAATCACAGTAATGGTATCACGTTGGGGGGACTTTCAAAACGCTTAGTTTGAAAGTTGCCAGAGTATGTATAATACCCTTATCCCAGATTACGAAAATTTGAATAATACATAATTTGAAGATCCGAAAAATGAAAATAGATTTTCGAACGAAGTGATGGGGTGAACTGAATATTTAACGTCGAGCAAAGAAGGTTAAGCGGGTCGAACTAAAACAGGAATCCCTCTCGTGAATTATATAAACGATACCCCCGACCGATTCACATAAAAATTTAAATTCCACCTCTCGAAAAGTCGAGATGAAAAAACTTGACCTTTATGCCAAAAAGGATTGAAAATGTGGTTCTTTACCGATCACACAAATTTTCATTTTTTTTAAAATTTTTACTAAACGAACAATCGATTAACACTCAGCTCAAACCACGTTTCATAATTATTCCAAATTAGTGCGTTTCGGCACGTGCGGTGTTTCTCGGTGATAATTGCAGAAGAATCATGTCGAAATTATCGAGCCAATTTCGAGGGAGTGTTTTTTTTTTTAATTTTCTTCCCCTTTTTCCAGAAGCTTACCCTGAAAGCAGCTCTTGGAACCCGTCCGGGTTGACGTCCGTCCGTCGATGCACGTCGGAGGCTGAGCGCGAACTGAACTTTCGAAGCGAGGGTGGTTACCCCCACCGACACTACCCTCCCGCGGCTGTCAACCAACGACTGGACGAACTTCACCCGACGAAGACCCGGCGCCGTTAACCCCCGGTTTGAACTTATCTCGCAACTGTATATTGCCTGACACCCGATATATTATAAGTTGCACTGTGAACAATTCGCACTTTCTTTCTCTCTCTCTCGCTCTGAATATTTTAGAGTGATATTTTACTAGGACATCTCACACTGCACTGACACGATTTTCACTCTCATGTAGCACATAGAATGCAGAAACCTGGATGGACCATCGAATTTTAATACCGTTTATTATCACTTCAGAATAGATGCAGGAAGCTGTGACGAATATGGATATTTTGATAATAAAACCCAATTTAAACTGTAAATTATCTGAGGGAGCTTGAACGCTTTTTGTCATCGAATAAGTATTTCAGAATGATCCTTGCAGCCGGCACAGAGAATTAGGGTCTATTGTTTCAAATTGTTCTGTTTGAAAGCGGTTAAATGTATGATACATTTATTATTCCATTTAAATTTGTGTTTCACGTATATCATCCATTCAGAAAATTATTGCATTTGGGTTATCCGAAATTTTGATTGTCCGAACGAGCCTCGATCTCGATTCATTCGAATATATAATAATGGAGCTTCTGCTGTAAAATCATTTCAGAATAGCTGAAAACTACTTGAAATCGTATCAAATAAAATGAACATTTCTTCAAACCCTTGGCGTGAATTTGATGACAAGATTGCAAATATTACATGAGATGAGACGCGCGACGATGACGGGCTTGAAATTTGGAAGGAATTAAAAATGTCAAGAATAATTGTATTTTCTTAAGTTAAGAAAATGGTTTTCACGCAATTAGTTGAACAAATTTTTGTGAGTATGTCATGAAAAAAATAAACCCTATGAGTCGACCGATTCTCCCTTTTTTCTCACGAAGTATTCAGGAAAAAATGCCTCCGTGAAATGAACTGATGACTTTTTGTTTAGATCAACACGGAAGTATCCATCATTCTCTGAAATAAAATGCTGTTTGTTTTTGGTTGAACTTCATTTTTGAAGATTATTCAAGTAAATCTATGTGACAAATGAATCTATCAAAAAAGTCTTTATTCATTTTGAATAGGTGACTTCTCTGAACTGTTTGAGACAAGAGAATTTTGAAATTCTGACCACTTGTAGAGTTTATTCCAACAAGGGGCCGTGCATAAATGACGTCACCATGAATTCTGCCTTTTTTGACCCCCCCTCCCCCCATGTCACACCAAGTCACAAAGCTTGGACCCCCCCCCCTCCCTGTGGTGACGTCATTTATGCACGGCCCCTAATTGGATACAGTTGCAATTATCGTATTTCTTTGATAGTTAATTATTTTGGGAACAGATCCATATCGAACTGTGGATTTATATTGCGAGCCGATAGCTATTAGCTCATTCGGCAGCCGTTCTAATAATATCTAATACCTAAATGATAACTCTGTACCATATTGCGCGATGCGGGATCATCGCCCGCTGACGGGTGAGACCGGTTGTTGATTGCGGACCATCCATTTAGAATTTCTTGTCCGATACTTGATGGGGGAGATCGAGTCTCACAACGCGCAACAACCGCATCGTTTTTACTCAATTTACTTCGTCTACCGCATTGGAATGTGTCTCAATACGAGAACGATAATTACCCTGAAGGGTGTTGGAGATCAATTTACAAGAATTTCTACGCGTCTTTAGAAACAATTATGAATTCATGAACAAATCAAGGGTGCATCTGGGTATTTTTTGCTGTAATGATTCCGCAATTTCACGAGTCACGAATGAATTACTGTGTGAAATCAGAAAGTCTTCCCTCCGAAATAATTTAATGGAATTGGTGAACAATGATACCTATTTGATCAATATTGAACAAATTCAAACCCGTTGGGTGTAAAAATTGGGTTCTCATTCCCAAGACGATAAATAAGCGATTAAGATTATGGAGCAGTTCATACAAATTCGCTAATTTTTTTTTGGATCAAAAACCGGCACCAATAGGGCCAGCAACGATCCTGCATAATGTGTTCTGTAACTTGTGCGATCTATCACTCGATCACAGTTGTAATTCTCGCCCAACCATGGTACAGGGTGTTGTAAACTTTGCGAAGCAAGTGGGTATTCACGATGATATACGATTATTTACGGAAACCGGCTGCATTGTGCTTAAACTAATTCTGGGCAATTAGTTAAAGGAGCATTTGCAGCGTTGCGGTGAAACATTCACACGCCACAAACACAGCCTTTACGTGGATGGGTTATAGTGCCGCACACCACTTCTGGAAGGTGGTTTCCACCTATAAAGATACGACAGTATATCCGGTATGTACATCCTTCGGAATCTGAAGACGTGAGGAATTAAGATTCATACCCACTTCTGAAACGTGTACCAGATGTTATCCCGCTTAACGTCACGTTAAAAGGTTTTGGCAGCTGGCCAGAATCCCGTATAACGTAACGTCAAGTCATCAGAAATATACGGGAGCTCGTCAGTAAACCATATCCTGTTTGAATAACGAACAGACAGAATTTCGAGACTTGATAGCTTGCGAAAACTCATATATACATGGAATACAAATGAAAACAACGGTCATTGGTGTTTACCCTATTGAAAATGTAGACGTCGTCACGACGTCGTAAGTTACGTCAAAATCGCATTCCGAAACTACGCCAAGTCCCACGTATAAAACGACGTCGCATACTAGATATGAATTTGGGACCGCAAATTACATCCTATGCGACGTAAGTTTCGACGTCGCTTACTACATCGTTTACGACGTCGCTTACGATGTATGTATGATCGTACGTTTAATCAGCTATTTAGCTCGAATCATCAGCTCGTTGGCTGGTAAGATTTACGAAATAAGTTTACTCATTATTTATAATCAATTTATTGTTTTCAGGAATATATATTCAACATTTTTTTTTATTTCCACAGTTATTCGGCACTGCCGATGTACCAAATATTCAACATTGATAATTCATATGAGTGTCATAACTGGAACAGAATTATTTCCCGTTGACCTCCGTCCACTATGCGACTTTAAAGTGGAGGAGGATTCCGACTCTGTGGTAACACGTGAGTGTATAAGTCAACACGGTGCAAATTTACTCGCGAGAACCCGAAAGACTGCCAGCTATCTATCGGCGCGTTACGGTACCCGATATGTATGTAGCGGGTATAGGAATATCGCGGATACCCTAGCTGATCGGTAAGCCGTTGTGTGGTACTGTAACGCGCCGACGACGTCTACATTTTCAATAGGGCATCGTACTTGTAAGACCCTCTGCTGTCGCGCAATATCGTCGAGGGGTGGATATTTCAA
>JAFFZH010015093.1:0-10924 GCA_018420115.1 Euura saliciscinereae | reverse complement strand
TCGCGTCATAGTTCCCGGCGTCCAGGTCTACCGCGTCATAGTTCCCGACGTCCAAGTCTGTCGCGTCATAGTTCCAGGCGTCCAGGTCTGTCGCGGCGTAGTTCCCGGACAGCCATTCTTCGGAAAAGTGAGGCGCGCAGCGCCGAGCGGGGTTGGCGCGCGAGCCCCTAGTTAAGCAAAATAATAGGACGTTGAAGCACATGACGAGAGGTACATTGTGCAAACGGATTGAGAACATGTACCAAGACCAAATGGAGAAAATTCTCGTCTACCTTCGCGATAGTGCGATTTATGTCTGTACCACAACAGATATCTGGACCTCAAGGAGGCGCCGATTTATAGGTGTGACAGGTCATTGGGTGAGACGCAATATAGATTGGAATCTTCGTTTCGCCAATGCTCGACGAGCAAGCCGAATTCGAATTCACTGTCTCTAATTTTTTCATAGATCGATTCTGAGTCGTTGCAACGAAAGTCGGTTGCGATTGCATGCCGAAGATTTCCCGGCGCACATACAGCAGAACGAATAGCGGATATCTTAACAGATATTCACGCTTCATTCGGTTTGGATTCCAATAAAATCGTTGCGACCGTCACGGATAATGGTTCCAATTTCGTGAAAGCTTTCCGCGAGTTTGGAGCGAACACTGTCTTTGACAGCTGTTTGGACGGTAATGAATCACAATTATCATGTATTACATTAAACTTAAGCTTTAATTATATGCATTTTGTGCTTATATATGTATACTTCTACATTCAAGATGAACATCCCGATTTTGAAGAAGACGCTCCACCAGACGTTACTTTGCCATGTACATCAGATTCCGTTATGGATGTTGATGAACCTTCCAATGATGACCAAGCATCTTACCTAGAAGACTGCGACCTTAGCTGTGTTCTACCAAAGCATTTGCGATGCGCCAGCCACACCTGGCATTTGATTGCATCGGTTGATATGCTTAAAATCATTAAAGCATCAAGCTATCTGAGTGCAGCCCATTTCGGAGCTTTGGAAAAGTGCACGGCATTGTGGAATGTCCTCCGCTCCCCAAAGTCAAGCGAAATGATGAACGAATATCTGGAAAAATCTTTGATTCGACCTGTTATCACACGCTGGAATTCAATGTTTGATGCCTTGGAGCGTATTGTTGCGTCAAAGCAACAAATTATTCAGGTGAGTCCTGTAGTCGGGATTACAAACGTATTAACGGAAAGTGATTTCAGATACCTTGAACAGTACCTGAATATCTTAAAACCATTGGCAGTGACAACCGATTTACTGCAAGGAGAAGATGTTTGTTACTACGGCTATCTCCTTCCGTCTCTAGTGTCGTTGAAAAGAAAATTGAATGCGATGTATCAATGAAACTACGATACAAATGCACGGTTTGGACCGCTAATAACAGGTTTAATCAATTCGCTTGAAAATAGGTTTCAATCATTTTTTGAAGTCAAAGATGAAGTTTCCGGAGCAGCGATCGCAGCCGTCTGTCATCCGCGCTTCAAATCGAGATGGCTCGCTACTTTCTCGGACTCAAACCGCAGGAAGGTAGATAAATGGGTTTTAAATGCAGCCGCAGAAGAGCGTTCCAAGGTAACTGAGGCTAGATCTCCAGATATGGTGGCACAAGAAAACGACGACTTTTTCGATTTCGGGGATGAAAGTGAGCTACCTATTCAAACAAGTGGAATTGTGAGTGTTGAAATTGCCAAATACTTGGCAAATCCGAGAACCGATTTAGAAATGCTAAACGAGTTTCCGATCATCAAAAAAGTATTTATTAAATTCAATACGCCACTACCGTCATCCGCACCTCTTGAGCGTTTGTTCAGTTATGCAACGATGATGAACCTTCCAAAATGGAATCGTTTATCAGATATGCATTTTGAACAGAGAGTACTGATGAAAGCGAACGCTGTCAAAGACTCTCACCTCACGAATCGTCGATAACGAATTCATTGACGGCACCGCATTTCATCACATCCACTCATTTAATCGCTTGGCTTGAGATATCGCCAACTTTATTTAATGTAATTTCGTTATTTGTCTCGTGTTATCGCCAAGTTGCAAGTCACATGCAAAAATGAGGAAAAGGGATATTCACATTGTGATAAATATTTATTTTTAAAAACTTAAAGTGTTTTCATTTTCCAAATGTTATTGTTCGAAATAAATTAGGGTTTTCAGGCCGCAGGCTCGTCCGCAACAAAAACATGTGTCTTGTCCTTGTTTAATTACAATATCCTAACCCTCTGATGACATTTTTTTTTGGGTTGAAACCCATTTTGTTAGCAATCGCATTTTATAGTCTCGGCTATCTGGTTGAAGCTCGGGCCGTGAGACTTTTTGAGCTTATGGTTCTTTTCCATCCGAAGGTTAAACTCGAGATTTCGATTGTCATCCTTACAACGCTTCGTTGGGTTTCGTTCGACTTGAGGAAAATTTGATTGAGAATAAAGCTGTCTTGAAATCAGTGAAAGAACGCTATACAATTTTTTCAGAGTTTTTGACACTCGTTAGAAATGTATCGAGTAACTCAAATTTTTCTGTTACTCCATACAAATATAACGAGTAACTGAGGGATTTTCAAAACTCGTTACAATTGTATCGAGTAACTCACATTTTTTCGTTACTCGTTACAAATGTATCGAGTAACTCAAAATTTTTCGTTACTCGATACAAATGTAACGAGTAACAAAAATTGTTTCGATACTCATTACAAATGTATCGAGTAACTCAAATTTTTTCATTACTCGTTACAAAAGTATTGAGTAACTCAATATTTTTCGATACTCGTTACAAAAGTATCAGGTAATCAAATTTTTTTCGATACGCGTTACAAATGTAATGAGTAACCCAATTTTTTCGTAACTCGTTACAAAAGCATCGCGTAACTAGAATTTTTTCGATACTCGGTACAAAAGTATCGAGTAACTACAGTTCTTTCGATTCTCAACACTTTATTGACTTTTTTCGATGCAATGGCCTTTATGTAGTCCCCTTTGAGCCTACTCACCACACTGAAAATTCACACACCTGGCTCGATCTTTGCGTTGTTGATGACTTGGACAAGGTGGTTTCCTCTGGGCAGTCGGGTGTCCCTTTTCTGTCTGGACATGAGCGTATCTCCATTGTTTACAGACTCAATGTACCTAGGTCACCCCCGAAAGTTATCACTTATCGGGATCTTAAAAGCATCAACCTGGATGCCTTCTTGGACGACTTGCAGGCCCTTGACTGGTCTGCCGTCGCGGCTGAGTCTGCCAATTCCATCGATGACAAATTGGAGCTTATGAATAGCCATGTGATCAGCACTGTCAATAAGCATGCTCCTACCAAAAGTCTGAGCGTGCGACGCCCGCCTGCCCCCTGGATTACCTCTGATATTAGGCGTTTGCAGATTAGTCGTAACCTTAGCTTTAAGAACCATCGTAGAACGGGCAGTCCTTTGCTCTAAGCTGAGTACAAGGCCCTGCGTAATAAGGTCCAGGACCTGTTGAGGAGGGCAAAGGAGACCTACTATGAGCAGCGGTTTACCAGCCTTCGCGATCCTGCCTCTGTCTGGCGCGAGTTTCGGCTACTCGGCCTTACCAAACCTCGCTGCGGAAACTCGCTACCACCTGGTATCGGGCCTGATATTCTTAGTGGGTTTTTTGCCCAGACGTCTAATCCTCACGATTCTACTGCCCCTCCGGCACCCGCTCTTATTGATGAACCGTTCGACTGCACTCGCTTCTATTTCCGACATGTAACTCCCGACTGTCTATCTAAATACCTCTTTGTATCCAAGTCCAACTCTTGTGGTGTCGATGAAATCCCCCCGAGTGTCCTGCGTTTGGCTATGCCTGTGATTTTTGTTTGTTTATTAGAACTATTCAATTTCTCACTTACTCACTCGGTTTTTCCTTCGCTCTGGAAAAAGGCAGTGATATGCCCGGTTAGTAAGGTAAAGCACCCAGTGGCACCTAGCGATTTTCGACCGATATCCATCTTGTGTACCGTAAGTAAAATAATTGAAAGAATTGTTTATAGCCAGCTGACCGACTTCCTTGAGAGTAAGAACCTCCGCGATCAATTCCAATCTGGCTTCCGCAAGAACTACAGTACTCAAACTGCTCTTATCAAACTTACGGATGACATTCGTCTTGCTTCTGACAACGGTATGCTCACTATTGTCATTTTGTTTGATTTTTCTAAAGCATTTGATATGGTGCGTCACGATCTTCTGCTGCATAAACTAGGGTCTATTGGGTGCTCGGCCTCGGTCCGAAATTGGTTTCGCTCCTATCTTAGTGATCGGCAGCAAGCCGTCCGTGGGCCCGATGGTTCCTTATCAGCTTGGGGCCCCGTGTCATCGGGAGTACCTCAGGGTTCTGTGCTTGGCCCTCTGCTATTCACCATTTTTGTTAATGATCTCCCACTGTCGTTAACCCATACGAAACACTTATTCTATGCTGATGATCTGCAAATTTACCTATCCTGTCCTCCCGCGGCTCTGAGTGATGCCATTCACCGTATTATCGAAGATGTCAGGGCGGTTGCGAACTGGGCTGAAAGAAACTCACTGGTACTAAACTCAAATAAGACCAAGGCTCTCGTTATTGGTACTGCCAGGCTTGTAAATAGGATTGATCTATCGGCCCTACCGCCGATCACGCTTGATGGATGTGTAATTCCTTACGTAGAGTGTGCTCGTAATCTTGGTATTACCATAAATTCAAGGCTGTCATGGCATGAGCACGTAACCTGCATTTCGAGCAGGGTGAGCATGGTATTGCATCAACTGAAAATGAATAGGAGTTTATTTACGCCGTCCCTTCGTAAATGGCTTGTTACGGCCTTAGTTTTTCCGCACTTCGACTACTGTGCTGCCGTCTATAGCGACTTACCTGGCACCCTAGACCTTAAGCTCCAGCGTCTCCAAAACGCCTGCGTGCGTTTCGTAGTGGGGGTGCGCCGAGATGCACATATAACCCCTCACCGGTTAGGTCTAAATTGGCTCACCCTAAAAAGTCGTCGCCTCTATCTCATTGGATGTTTACTATACTGCTTGCTGACTACCGGTCATCCTGCTTACCTTGCAGTGCTATTTCATAGGGTGAGGGGGGTGTCTAGCCGCGTGACGAGAACTTCTGATAACAGATATTTGCTTCATATCCCGTCCTGTCGCACATCCACTTATCAGAGGTCGTTTACTGTTGCTGCTACCTACTTATGGAATTCGCTACCCGAAGTGGTCTTGTCCGCGCAGTCCTTACCTGTCTTTCGCACGCGGCTGTACGCCTACCTGCTCTCCCTCGAGCGCAGAGCTCTTGATTTGCTTATTTAATGAAAATATGTATATCTATATATTTTTTGTATGTTTGATATATAAGTACAGTAGACTCTAGATAAGTGGCCCTCTCACGGGGCTAGAGGAGAGGAAAAAGGCTACTTACGAAATGCCTCCACCACGGGGCTCGAGGAACTCGGGAAGAGACGCATGACGCGTGGTGGGAGCAGCGCAAACGGCCTACGCGCACCGCATACTGCTGTGGTGGGGGGCATAGTGTTTGTGTGGGTAACCGTCCGTGTGGAGGGAAAGGCGCTCACAGGGCCACTTAGCGAATGGCCACTTATCTAGAGTCTACTGTATATTTTGAATACTTTTGTTTCTTGTTTATATATAGTTATGCATTAGGACTTGGCACGTATCTGACCTTTATCTCCGATACTTTATCTTTCTTATTTTTTCTTTTTGTTTCATGTTACCTTTATATTAAGTACATTATTATGTTATTTATCTTGATTATACCGATTTGTATGTGTTCGATGTATTAATCCTAGGGGGCCTCGCCCCATGGAAAATAAATTCTATTCTATTCTATTCTACATTTGTATAGAAGTAACTACAAATTTTAGTTACTCGATACATAAATATCGAGTAACGAGTAACGGCTAGTTATAAATTCCAACATGTCTGACGAGAAATATAACCTTGCCGAATAAAAAGTCACTTTACGTGCATGCCACATAAACATCTATTATAATTACTAATATACATATATGTTATATATAACATCCACATCCTCGTGTGGTTTGCAGTACCTGTCTTCGGCTCGCTGCTGCAAGCTCCACACTTGGTCTAAAAAAGCCCACTTCACGCCCTAGGTGCACAATATACTATTTTCCAAAAAAAGGTCAAATTCTTTTAGATATTACAATGTTGCACCAGAAAAAATCAATTTTTTTTTTCGAAATGTTACATTCATATGATTACAGAAAAATTGAGTTGTTTTTTCCAAATATTACATTATTCCACTGAAATCGCATGTCAGTTTTGAGTTGTTATAGTGTTGCTCTCAGCGGTTTACATTTTTTTTCTGTATCAATACTATAACATCTCAAAAGTTTCCACTCCTTTTTGTCAAAATACTATATGTACATCATTTTGTGAGTAGGTAACATCCCGCAATAAAACGAAAATTTAGAATTCTCGACTCGTTACACTATTGTTCTAGGGGTGCGATATATTTGAAAAATGTCATTGATAATACAAAACAAATGTTTATTTCTTCTACTTCCTGAAGTATTGGTACCCGCCAGTTAGACGGATTGCTGATTCTGACACGACACCAGCAACTTCAGCACCTATTCTTTAATCAGATGTGACGCCAGAGACATCTGCAGTTCCCGTGAAGGATGCCGGACCGCTCGTTGACGAACTTTTCTGATTCACAACCAAAATTATGAAAATACTCCAAGAACGTGTAAAAAAAAGAAAATGAAACTCGAGGAACATTTGCAGAAGGTCTGCACAGTAAATAAATCACAAAGACAGAGAATCAAGAAATTGAAGAAGCGGGTTGAATTTTTGAAAGAATTGGTCGGTACACTACCAGACGAACGATGTCTTTCTTCAGAAGGACTTCAGAGTGCCTTGATAGCTTTTTACAAATTCCACGAGAGATATGCATGCGCATGATGAAAAATAAGGCTAACGGAAAACTAAGACGTGAAGAATACCCACCGGAATTGAGATGCTTTGCACTAACGCTCCAGTTTCACTCATTTAAAGCATATAATGACCGGATTATGTTCGCCAAATATTGGACCTAGTCCTTGCTCATCCAACTATCCTTCGAACATGGTATTCATCGGTAGACGCTGAGCCAGGATTCATGCGTTGCGAGCGTCAAATGAACAAGTCTGGCATCCCAGAATGGAAAAAGTATTGAAGTACACCCTGCAATTGAAAACTCTGGATCCGAAGCCAATTTACAAATCTAGACATGCCACTGGATTCATAGATTTGTATCCCTGCGTTGTAGCAGTATTGGGACTTTTCGATGATCTGGTGAAGCAAGAAGACTCTCAATTAAAATACTTTCTCACATACAAGATGAGTCAAGATCATCTAGAGCTCTTTTTTTTGTGCTGTGAGACAGCCAGGTAGTTGGTGCCCAAATCCAACCGTATTACAGTTCGTTTCGGAAATCAAACGACTACTAATACATCATGAAGTTGAAAGTTTCGTCATCGAATGGAAATCTTGACACAATCCATAACACAAAAATCCTGTACGTGTCATCTGGAAAGCAAAGAGAAGAGAAGAAGAGAAGAAAGGCTCGAGAGAACACTGCTCTCGATGACTACAAAGCATTTGTAGACTTCGTGTGGTCTTTCCCCGAAAACACCATAGTGAGTTTTCTGAACACGTTGTCGGATACATAGCGGGTTTCATCGTGAAAAAGCTGGAAAAATGCACGAAATGTGTTACGTGTATTGCTTCTTGCATTGGTAAAGCTGGTAGTCCAGCAGAAACCCGCTTAAACCGTACATCACTCACTGTCCTGAAGTCGCGAGGTAGATTGATTATCCCTAGCATGAGTGTGATTAGAGCATGTCTCGCAACAGAAAAACTCTTTCGACATGCATGCAACATGAGCATGTGACGATCGCCAATTGAGAAAAACTTTCCAGCAGTACTGTCAAACACAGTATTCAGCAAGTTTACTCAAGATGCAGCCCTTTTCGCAAATCTAGAGGATCATATCTTTGATAGGGCGCCAGAAGAAATTTGCAATCATGTGCATATTCTCACTAAGGCTATCATAAGAGCTTATATAAAACTCCGCATGTATTCCCATACAAAAAATCTCTACAAGCTACAACAGGCACTAATATGAGGCATTTTGTCACTAGACAAATTATCTGGGCACATATTCAATAGCTAATCTTTGTATTTGTTAATGGGTGTACAACTTGTGGTCGTGAATGTCTTGCTGTCATACTTTGAACTACAGTTAGCATACTTATAGGTAGATCTATCCCTAGTTGAAAGTATTCCCACAATATCCGTATTTAAAAGTATTCTCACGATGATTCGAGCATGTATCCTGAAAATCTTTGAATGCAATGAATATAATTTTCGATTGATTGAGAGATATATAACTTGTGGTTGTGGATGTCTTGCTGTTATGCTTTAAACTACAGTTAACTATGTTCAATATAATTCTAGATTAATCTCCAATTAAAAGTATCGCCAAAACTATTTACATCTATATTACTATTTCATACCAAATATTAAAAGTTATCACTTCCCACCTCTGAATATTTATTTATTTATAATGAGTTTGAATGTTTTGTTTCAGTTATTTTCAGTTGGATTTGGATATCGACTTCTGGAGAAGGATCATCAACGTCATCAATTATCACAGCGAAGTTTATTTATTTTATTTATTTATTTATTTAGAAATCATAGCCCAACAGGCGAACCCATGGCATACAAATATCACATAACATAATATTCTTAAGACATACATAATCAAAACAAAGAGAAAAAATAAAATACTAAAGATATAAATAAAGAGCTTAGCCTGTCGAATAGAGAGGTGTTGATTGTGGATGCTCAGCAGAAGGCTATTGCGGGGTAAGTTCCAAAAGTAAGGTGCGAGACATGTTAAGGATGGCAGTTAGACACATGTGTCCTGGATCACAGACGCCAGCTATTTTGTTAAAATTAAAACACGCAACATATATTGGGCAGCGGCTAGCGATGCTGCTACGGCCATTATCTAAATAAAAGAATACATGCTCTCTAGCTGCGAGACGAGGTACATGAAAAGGTAAGACACTCAGTAGGTGAGAGCAATCAATGTCACCACTCAAAATTTTAATCACAAATGAAACGGCAGCTACATCACGCCTCGCTGCTAGTAAAGGCATATTAAATCTAGAACAGAGAACCACCTCATCGATTCCTCGAGCGGGATATACAGAGTCTGCCTTAAACGCTAGATATTTAAGAAATTTCCTCTGTACACCTTCAACGAGCTTGATATCCTTTGCGAGTTGCGGGTACCAAATTAACGAACCATATTCAAGCTTCGACCGGACGAAAGCGAAGTAGAGCGTGGTTATAGCTACGGGATTCTTAAAATCCCTGCAGATACGGAATAGAAAGCCAAGCATCCTTGTGGCAGCCGCAACCATTTGTGTTATATGTTCGCTGAAGCGAAATTCGGAGTCAAAGGTGACTCCAAGGTCCGTGACAGAGCGGACCCTGGATAGGGTGGACCCATGCAGCCTATAATCAAAGTGAGTCGGATCACTACCTCGATAGAAAGATATGGTCTTACATTTGCCAATATTGAGTGGCAAATGGTTGCGGACACACCACGCAGATAAGCTGTCTAGATCCCGCTGGAGGATAACACAATCAAGGTGGGAACGGACAACACAAAAAACCTTAAGGTCATCAGCATACAGTAGGGCGTCAGAGCTGAGCGATTGCACGATGTCATTAATAAATACATTAAAAAGTAGCGGACCAAGGTTAGAGCCCTGCGGAACCCCTGACGTGGGCACAAATGGATCAGACCTAAATCCACGGAACTCCACAAAGTGTTTGCGATCTCGGAGATAGGAAGCCAGAAGGGCGATCAGGTCATCATGCAACCCATATTTGCTTAGTTTATCCAATAAAATACCATGATGGATCCTATCGAAGGCCTTGGAAAAGTCAGTGTAGACCACATCAACCTGATCCCTCCCATCAATTGCGGAACACACAGTGCGCGATAGCAGAGCCAAGTTAGTAAGCGTGGAGCGGCCAGGAAAGAACCCATGCTGCAGCGGGGTGATAGCTGCAGAAACACTCCGGAAGATGTACGAGTAAAGACACGACTCAAAAACTTTGGCAAAGGACGAAATAACTGCAATAGGTCTGTAATTACTGATCTGTGAGGCATCCCCACTCTTATGCACTGGGCAGATTCTCGCAGATTTCCATAAATCAGGAAAAACACCACACCGTAGAGAAAGATTAAAAAGGAGGCACAAAGGCTTCACAAAAGCGAAAGCACAGTCCCGTACAACTAAATTCGGAATCTGGTCAGTACCGGCTGACAGCTTCGCCTTAAGGGATTTGAGAGCCCGCAGGACATCATCCTCAGAAATTACAAAAGTCGCATTACCAGCGGAGGCAGGAGAAGATGGGGCCGACGTTGAGGGAGCGGTAGGCCGATCCGGTCCACAAAACACACTACTAAAAAAGCTGGCAAACGCATTAACGATACTCGCAGGATCTTCAAGTTGGACGCCATCACGCACCATGTGTTCCGGGATACGAGAACTACCCTTAAGACTATTCACATAGGACCAGAATAATGCAGGATCACGAGTGACGGATCTTTCGCGTGCCAGGACGAAGGCAGAGTAAGCCTCGTCGATCATGGTTTTAGTTGTAGCCCGGAGAGTCTTGTACTGAAGTAGATGGGTGGCGGAACCGGAACGCAAGAACTTAGCTCTATGGTAATCCTTACTGGCTAACTTATTGATGATTTCAGGAGTGAACCAATCAGGAAATCCGGGTCTCCTGCGAGAGCACTTATGTATGGGAACAGATGAATCCACAGCAGAATACAAGATGGCATAAAATTG
>JAFFZH010015092.1:0-11233 GCA_018420115.1 Euura saliciscinereae | reverse complement strand
AGAAAGTGTCAAGAAATTCAATGATTGCCATTGACACTAGACACAAGACATAAAGAATTCACATTCACTTTGATTGTATTGCTCAAGTGAACTGTGTTAAAAAATTCTTGGAAGAACTGAAATTCTCAACTGGAAAATCGGTAAATGTCAGGAAATTCGATAAATCATAGCCATTCGCACTCAACACCTTGAAATTGTACAATCCTTGTAACGAAGTACCCAAAACATTGACGCTGATGCACAAGGGTCGAGAAAACCTTGAACGAGAACCACTGGGGTAGTAGGAGTAGGTATACGCGTTGCGCGGTCATACCGGAAGGTATACAGTATTGGTATCTTCACACAAACACACCATCACACCGCTCCCATATCCCATCTCCGCACGGATGTGATAGTGTCTTGGTGCGTTGACTGCGCGCGCTTCTCCATCCCCGCGATTCTCTGTTACCCCGTCTACCCACAGCGAGCGTGGACGCCGCACGGAGAGCATCTCCGTGTTAACTTCGGCCGGCATCACCATCCGGAAGAAAAAACCGACCCGGGGTGTTTCCTAAAAAAAAAAAAAAAAAAAAGGCAATCGAAAAAATTTTTGTTCTTCTATTTTTATCAAGTAATAAAAATCGTATCAAGCGATTATTTTCGGAGTAAAATCGTTGTGAATAACTAATTCACTAAATCACAGCATGTTTCATATAATGGAGAAACTGAAATTGACGATATTTTCAAATAAAAATCCAAAACTACACGATGTGAAAAACTAAATGAAATAGTTGACGACAAAAAATTAGTGTCCATATAGTTGTTAAAATTAAAGTGTGACTGTAATAAATGATAGTGTATCAAGTTCTTCAAGAATAAGAGGAGTGATTTTTGTGTCATCATATCAACCTGTAGAATTACTTGAAAAAAAGAAACGAAAAAAAAAAGAAAGTTATCAATAAGTAGATGAATAATTATTAGGATGATGAGCTTCATGAATTGATAAATTTGTGATTGTGGAATCGATGGCAAATAGTAATATAAACTCGTATAGTAAACTTTGTAAACGACCTTTTTCGACCGCTTGTCGTGATCTAAACACACACATGGTGGGACTTCGGGTCGTATTGTATTAGCGTGGATCTTTGAACTTGGTTCGTGGTCACTTCGGTCAAATATATTTATTATTCTGTCTCAAAGTCACGATTGATGAATAATTTATGATAAACAGTGTAGCTCCAACAACGAAAGTAAAAACTTGAAGCTCGTTTTCTAATTAAAACTGACATTAATAAGTAGTTAAAAAAAATATGGTTTTTAAAACTAGTGTTAAAAAGTAAAATTATCATAACTGTCATGAAAATGGATTTAAAAAAAAAGTGTCCAATAAAATCTAGTGAATTTTAATAGTGTTCCTTTTTTTGTCTCTTGTGGGTCGTTGTTTTTTTTTTTTTTTTTTTTTTTAATCAAAATTATTATTCATTTTTGGAGATCCGTTTTTGCTGATTTTGCGACTAAATTGCTGGTTATAGTTTGTGGAAACGAGATAGTGCGAATTTTGAGGAACGATTTTTTTCTTCAATCATCGATAAAGGTAAGATTCATTTTTTAAGTCGATCACCTCGCAAACTTCTAGAATACGAAGAATAAAAGAAAAGTGAAATTTGAAAACGAAACAAGAATTTTCTTTGACGTTGTGAAAATTTGTAGAAAAATTCTTCTCTTCAAGTTGGTGAAATTTTGAACAAAAATAAAATTGATTTTGTTGAATTTGGTTTTTTAAATCGGATTTTGAAAAATTCTCACGTTGGCAAAATTTCATATTTTCATAGAATTATCTTCAAAATTCTTATGTCTGAGTTTTTAACAATTAAAAATTAATAAACAGCGTGAAAAAGAAAATGAATCATTGAAATTTTTACTACAAAAAAACAAAAACATGTATGAAAAATTATTGCCTTCATATTGTTAAAACTTGAAAATCAATAAACAATCATCATTATTTCGTAGCAATAATTAATCAACTTGATTAACTGTCTAACTATGAAAATTTGAAAGAAAAATCGATGATCACTTTTCTACCTTCCATTTCATCAATTTGGTTCTTTTCTCTGACGCGATTTTTGTGATACAATCGAGATTTAAAAAATGTCTTTTGTTTTTTATTCATTATTTTTATATATTTTCATCAAATTTATTTCTTTCCGTGGTCATCGATCATCGCGCTTCTAGTTCCTCCGCGGGTTAAAATAACAATACGTTGGGTTGGTGTGTGACCATTACTTCCGGTACTGCGTCTATATCGAGCCTCGAAATACGATGATGTGTCGGATGTTGTGTGAATGGAATAAGACTGTGGAGTCTGCGTAGTCTATATAAAGAACTACATATTAGTACTATGCCTACTATCTTATCTATTTTCATATAAACGCGTATATAAATACGTTCTGTTATAACAGGAAATATACGTAGAAGGAAAATAGTCGTAAATTAGATCCAGAGACGATATTTCACTCCATTTATCACGACTTTTCACATCACAGAAAAAGAAACACCATTTTTTTTTTAACAGATTTTTTTCCTTCTCTCATCATCGGGGTGAGAAGATATTCAAGCGAAATTGAAGTTCTGTTGGAACTGACTTCAAAAAGTTGAAAAGTAGTTGAAAAATAGTTGAAAATGAATAAAATTGATGAACAGGGTTGTTAAATAAAATTATTTTGAATTATTGTATAAATGATTCATGAAAAATTCTTTCAATTAGTGTGAAAAGAAAAAGAAATTAGTAACTTTTAATTCCCACGATGTTGAAATTGTTGAAGAGAGTCGAGGATGAACTTCATATTGTTCAAAGTAAACTGAAAAAATAAATGTTCCAAATTCTCACGCAATAATTGTAAAAAATCGTTGAGAATTATTGTAGAAAAATCATTGTTGAAAAATTGTTTCCGATTACTGTCGAAAAAGTAGCACGAGAAAAAAAAATTTGCAGAGCTTTTTCTATGATGTTGAAATTGTTGAATAGAGTTGAAGTTGATGTTCATAATTTTGTTAAATTAGGTTGAGGCATCGAAAATGTTTGTTCGTGACGTTTAAAATTGTTCAATACTTATAAAATTCTTGAGATTAGTATAAAAAAATAGTATTTTTTGTGAAAGTGTTGAAATTCGTCTAATCTATAGTAACACGGTAACAAAAAAAAAAGACGGAAAGAAAAGATTCTGAAAATACTTAAGGACAAAAAAAAAATAGTGATAACGGAATGGAAAAATGATAATAATGATGATTAAACGTCAGTTGTGAGTATTGAAAAAAAAAATGGCTGCCAATTATTGAATATTGTTGAAAATTATTCTAATTGAGAGACTCTAGGTTTCAATCCAAGAAACTCGCAGGGTCTTTTATCAACGATTTCCATTGAATGTTACTGATGATAATTTTCGTGAATCCTAGTAGCTTATGATAATTTCGATATCGAACGCTGCGGTTCCACTTATCGTTAGTCTTACCTCATACAAATACTGTACCCTCGATATATCACCGAATATATGGATAATAAATTTGTAGGAACGGCAGGGGCAGCGTGGCGGATGGTACTAATGGATTTCGACGGTCTAGGTCTGGGCCGATATCATCTCTTGGCATAAATAATAATACCGATACACTTTATCTTGGGAGGTTAGGGATGGGGGATGGGGTCCGAGGTATCAGACCTTGTGAAGAATCTCTATTCAGGAAAAAAAATACATGCCTATAATATATGGACTCCGCCACATGCGGATGTACAATCTCGACCAAAAGTGATTTTCGTCGATAATATTAGGTACTTCGGGATAAGATAAAAATCAATCAAGACGATCAAAGTATTAACTTTGAATAATAATAATGGCCGAAATTTATCAATAAATTGCTTAAACAAAACATTGTTTAACAAATTTTCTGTTAACAGCATTTTTTTTCATCCCAAATGAATGTCCTAATTTTTCTAAATACACACGAATTTATTTAGAATTTTTTCACTATTCTGAAATTTCCGTTTTCGAAAATTGTTTTATATTATATCTGAATAATTATGTGATTTTTTTTTCACACATTTGTTCAAATTCACAAAATGAGTAAATCGTAATCGATGAATGACGCAATGATTCCGTTCGTAACGTTATATGATTTATCACATAAACATTTTCAGTATAGGAAAAGTCGCGATTTTCAGCTACGTTATATAAGCGAGGTCGTCACTCGTTGATCGCGTTGTGATTGAAGCATCGCGAAGTTTTGTAGAGTGAAATGACTTCAAATGATTTTCTTGTCACTTTGAGTGACTTTGGACGAATTCCAGCAAATTATTATCAAGTTGCGGGAAAAAGGTGACGCGTGTCGAGTCCAGGAAGACCAATTGGCTCTGTAATTACACATGGATGCACGATGAAGTGACAAAGTGCAAGATTACATTGGATTCTGAGAAGTTAGACGGAAATGATTCCGTGTAATGAAAAGGATGATCGCATTCGTTGATAACAAAGGATGAGATATCGCATATTGTGGAGGACGAAGTGCTTTATGATCGTCAAGGGGGAAAAAAAGCAATTTTTGTTGTCATTGCGTCATAACGAAACTGTATAATATATATAGACTTTTATCCTATTCCACACGGATGAAGGCGACGTAATATTATTACACGCTTATAGTTTCGTAATCTTATATTCCGTACAATAACAGCTCTGTCCTCTTATCCGTGTTTGAGACTCTCGTCTCAGGACTGCGGACTTCCATTGGCGTAGCTCAGCCGCAAAAGGAGCAGGACGTCTGGTACGGTGGCGGGAACGCGAAGTAATATAGTACAGAATCTCGCCGAGCGCCACGCCACGTAGATGGCAGCATCGTAGTTTGTCTAATGTGTTGAAATGTGTATAGACAGTTATTTGGAAGAAAAATCGTGATTTTTGACTCGGTGCCCGGTAAAAATTCCGAAGGACCCCAAAAAATATTATAGAACGGCCACAGCGTCAGAATTATGTATATAAAAACGAAAACCAGGAATTCAAAAATCTCTCGAAATCGATTTATAAGCGAAAGTAAATTTTCATATTTTGGAAAAACTGCGAATCTTGAAAATATCGAATGTATCAGATTATCGACGGTTTCAGTCCAATGAACTTTTTTGAACGTCTGAAACGGGATGAAAGCCAGTTTTTTTTATTTTTCTCTACTGGAAAAATGAAAAAGGAAATAAACTCGCAGAAGTAAAAACGACGTATTTCAATGTTTGATGAAAACAAGGAGATTCAACTTCACGCTGGAAGAATCATGGAGTGATGCTGCCACCTAGTGGATTAGTTGACGATTTTTTCTCTCGTCAAACTTTCCCTCGATTTTAGGTTATGTGTTCGATCAATTTTTTTGGTCGACTTTGTATCTCGAGACCGAGGAACTCGATTTTCACTTATTTGGTCCTAATCGACGCGGATTTCCTAAACTCAGAACCGATCAGATTTTTTAATCGATCGGTAAAGTAGTTTTGAATTATCGGCGGAACAAAATTTCTTCAAAAATATACAAAAATGACGATATCTCGGAAACTAATCGACGGATTTGGACGAAAATTGCTACCCGAATGTTTTCAGGGTTGCTGATCACGAATCTGAGGTCATATTTGAAAAATTAACGATGGCGGATTCAGCACAGCATTCAAAAACGCTGAAATTGTCAGCGAATCTTATGAAATGTGTAACTTGGGGTCTTTTGAGTCGATGATCACGAATCTGAGGACTTTTATTGAGAAGAATGAATTTTCAGCTCGATGGAAATTGACGTGAGGTTCGCATCGTTCGCCATTCGGGTCGGCTACGCCTCTGGGCTGTTTGACGCTACGGTAAATACTCAATCTTTGCTTTGGACACCCTTTCCGATAACATTACCGCCGGTGTTGATAGCGATCTGTGAAAAAGCCCGGACGTCGATATCGAATAAATTGAACCGGCACTCCGCGCCTCCGCAATTCCTGTTCTTCGTACTTCCTCATTCCAGCTTTTTGGACAATGATTATACTGGCTCTGAACGATTGGATGAAAATTGGAAAAATTTGGGAAAATTCACACCTCGAAATTTATCAAGTTCGGGGAACCAATTGGAAAAATCGGTAAAAATCGAAATTATTTCAAATTGTAGAAAAATGAATTCTAAATTATTTAAAAAAAATTTGAAATCGTATAAATCGGCTTAAAGTCAATCAAATAATTCGAAATTACTTTTCAAAAAGCCTTAGAATAACAAAAAAAATTAAAAATCGTTATTTGAACAATTACTTGTTTGGTTACTTGGAATATTCTAAAAATTGGTCAGACTAGAAGCATTTGTTATAGTTCACGGTGTGACCGATTGAATATACGTACAGGTGTATAGCTATGTAATAATAAACGTTAATGTTCCATTCTAAATGCAAATATGATCGTTGGAAATATGTCTCGTTGAAATTGCTCCGTTTCAGAACTTTCCAGTTAGAATGAAATGCAAATCTCTGAGTGCAGCAACTGCAGCAGTTTCTACAATCTGGTTGAGGCTAGAGGCGAAATGAAAAATAAAAATTGTACATCAATATTTCATCGATATCCTCACATGACGTAACCTTAGAAAAAAAAACGAGTAAAAAGTGAGGTTAGAAAAATAAGGACGGCGTTTTCCGCTGGGGGCAGCACTTTCTTGGTTTATTTCACCGTTACTATGATTACGAGAGTTTTTTTTTTCCCTGCTACCAGAGATTTTTTGTCCCACTGGCATGTTTATTTCCTCGGTAAAAAAAAAAAAAAACTGTAACTTCTATGCCGTTGAGTAGAGCAAAAAACACGCGTTTTTAATGCATGTGTGGTAGAACTGAATAAATGTTGACAAATCCAGCGTTAATGGTTCGTACTAATCGATCAGTCCGTCGGTTGGATGGTTTTGGAGCTTCAACAACAGTTGCTTCTATTATTCTTCGTCGGGACGCAGGATATTAACAAAACATGTCTATACCTACATGTTTAAATACCAAACAACTGGTATTAAATTTTAATTACAGCAGCCCCACTAATGGCTCGGGTCGTCATTACACGCATCGAAAACGCCGTGCGAGTTTATACCCGGATTAAACGAAACGTAATGGGAGCCGTTTTTTTTTGTTTTTGTTTTTTTTTCGATTGAAAATTATTTCGGAATCAAATGATCATTCAACATCGTTGATGTTGGTTGAAGAAAGTATTTTGAGCGTGCGAAAAATTTCACAATTATGTATAGTATTTGAAATTGAAGATTGTTGAAGAAGTTGAATTATTAGAAAATCTTGATAATCATCAAAATAAGATATAAATTGAATTGAAAGATGTCGATGTTGATGTTGTCAACAGTCTTGAATATATGATTATGAAAGAATTAGGATTCGGTTTGAAAAAGTTTAAAGAATGTTGAAGAAATTGTGACAAATGATGAGAAAAAATTGTCCAATTTTTAATGATAAAAAAGAAGTTAAACAGTGATCTAGAAACATTGCAATATTTTTGTCAAAATTATTGCGAATGCACCAAAAATATTGACTCAATAATTAAAACCAGAATTTTTTGTACATAAAAATTCCGAGATGTTGATAAAATTCCTCAGGAATCTGAATCTGTATCAATACCGAAGAGACAGTGGAAGCCCTGTCCGAAGGAAGTGGCTCGTTACCACCGTGATTAATCTAATTACGAAAGTTTCTCCTAGGCTGACAGTTGAAATAACGTTGCGACCGGCGACGAACCGAGGGCGATTCTCTTTATCTAATTTACTGCATTCGGAGAATCACAGAGAGGAGAAGGTATGGAGGAAGGATGGATGGATGCGATATGGACCAATTATTCCTTATCCAAATGTCGATTAGACTCTTTTTCTGTGGAGGTTATTCATCCGCCCTTATCAATGATACGATGATATGATGTTTTACTGAATTTTTCTTCAAATCATTATCACTGCGTGGTTACAGAGGAGATAATACGGACCGATACAATGTTGCCATGTTCTGATACATGTTCTGATGATGTCATTTGCAGAATTTCAAATATCCGAAGACAAAAATGGCTGAGCCATAGTCATGCCATTTAGAGCATGCTACAGTCATTTTTCACTCTTCTTTACCGACGGTACCCGGTTTTCGCTTGTTTTCACTGATAGCAAAGCCTACGCGTCACGAGCGCGGAAAAGGAACCAACAGCGCAATTCTAGATGGAATTCCGAAGATGTATATCGGAAAGCTTCTTTGTTTCATGCAACAATGAAGACGTATTCTTGAAAACTGCACGAACAATTACCATTTTGTACAGTTTTCAAGAATACGTCTTCATTGTTGCATTGAAACAAAGAAGTTTTCCGATATATATCTCCGGAATTCCATCTAGAATTGCGCTGCTGGTTCCTTTTCCGCGCTCGTGACGCGCTATCAGTGAAAACAAGTGAAAACCGGGTACGGTCGGTAAAGAAGAGTAAAAAATGACTGTAGCATGCTCCTAAACTCGCTTTTTTCTCTTCAGATCCACATATTCTCTCTCCTCTTTCTTCAAAATTCCACATCATATCACCCGCCAGGTATATGTTTGTAATCCGATATTCTCGAGGACCTAACCGCACCCTCATACATAAATAGCGGTTATTTCGTTTCGTTTCGTTTCGTTTTGTTTAGCCCTTTTTCACGAGCGTGTGCGTGCGTGTGTCATGTGAGTTACGTACATTTACATTCTCTCCACTCGCATTGTTTGAAGAAAGGTCAGAGACTCCCCGTGAATACAATCGGCTTTCCGATCAGAAGCACGCCTCTTTCCCTTCCCCTTCCCTTCTCGCCAACTACCACGACCCTAACGCCCTACTGCAGGGATTATGTATGTTCGTGCATGTACGCTTCTTGTTTGTTCGCCCTGTGCCTATGCCTATACATCGGAATTGTTTATCATGTTACATTTCATTGTACTGCACGCATTTAGCTCACGCGTGTACGTATACGTGCCTATATTCATCTCAGACCAGCCTTTCGAATCGTAATTTTTGTTCTTGAGAAACTTTTTCAAGATGGAAATTAGGAAATTTTTTATGCTACATAGCCGATATTTTCAATCATCTCTACAGTAGATTTTTATTTCATGAATTCACTTGAATTCCTAATTACACGTCGCTGTAAGTATATTCACTGATACTTTTGACATTGGGAGATGTTGGACAATGTTGGACGATATTTAGACGTGTTGGAACATATTGGGACGTTTTGGAATATATTAGGACACATCGGCTCGAAGATAACGGAACATATTGAACAATATTGGACGGATATTGGACAGTATTGGACGATATTGAGTCGTGTTCAGACATACTGGGACATACTGAGACGTTTTGGAATATGTTAAGACATATATTGGAGAACGACTGAAGATGTATAACAATATTGGACGAGGTTGGGCGAAGATGGACGGTATTGGACGATTTTCCAAGGCATAGGATGATATTGGAAAATACTAAATTACATCAGGAGATATTGGACCATATTGAACGATATCGACACATGTCGGAACATATATTGGGACATATTGAGGCGTTTTCGAATATATCATAGTTCAATACTGGACGGTATTCGACAACATTCAAAGATATTGGGAAGTATTGGGAAGTATTGAGAGATTATGAATGATATTGAGACATTGTTGGACGATATTGAAGCATATTGGGAGACATTGGACGATATTAATCAGATTACACTTCGGCTCGAAGATATTGGAAAATATTGTGAGATAATGGAAGATATTGAACAATATTGGACGGATATTGGACAGTATTGGACGACATTGAGTCGTGTTTAGACATACTGGGACATACTGAGATGTTTTGGAATATGTTAAGACATATATTGGAGAAAGACTGAAGATATTTAACAATATTGGACGAGATTCGGCAAAAATGGACGGTATTGGACGATTTTCCAAGGCATAGGATGATATTACAAAATACTAAATCACATCAGGAGATATTGGACCATATCGACATATTGAACGATATCGACACATGTCGGAACATATATTGGGACATATTGAGGTGTTTTCGAATATATCATGGTTCAAGACTGGACGATATTCGATAACATTCAAAGATATTGGGAAGTATTGAGAGATTATGAAAGATATTGAGACAGTGTTGGACGATATTGAAACATATTGGTAGACATTGGACGATATTAAAAAGTATTGAAATATATTTGGAGACATGAATCAGATTGGACGATATTAAGAGACAGATTAGGACGTATTGGAACATATTGAGACGTCTTGGATAGCGTTAGTAGATTTTTCCGGAAATGGTACCTCTACAACCCACAAATTTGTCTTCATCATGTACTCTCACGTTCTCCATGATCGTGTCATTACCGTCCATCAACGGGTATATCATTCATCCCTTCGTGTATTCATTTCACCAATCATTCGCAACCACAATCAACATTGACACGCCTACGTCCCGAGACGAGTTCGAATATCAAGAGACTGAATTTCTTATCCACTGGCAATGATATCCAGTTACACAAACATGCAATCGAGATGCATCACAGTTTCCATTCATCCAACTCGGTCTTTGCTCATTCGATCTCTGATTGAACAATTGATTGTGAATCTTCTTCCTCGATGAGAAATCGGCTCCGATTATCAAAGTGGTTATGCAATGCCAATTTTGCTCAGGTGAAGTGGAATGACTCTCTCTTACAGCTTCAGGTTCAGGTTCTGCGATACATTCCGTCCGGTTTCAACATCCCCCTGCTTCCCCACTCGAGACAGTAATTATAGTAATTAGCCTTGATTATCGGTTGGCTCGATCGGTTTTCTTGCCATTTTATCTTGACGCCAATCTCGCGTGTACCGGTATAAAACGGCTCAACAAATCTGGACATATCTTCAGAGCTTTATGGTCCATTGGTGATTATAGCCTCTTTGAAATGCTGAATTTATTCCTTCCGTGATTGATCAGGACGAGGAGATGATCGGTTTCGATCACATGGTGACGGAAGGAATGCCACATTCTCTGTAAATCAAAACACTTTGCTGCCTTTCTTCAACACTTTACAAGATTTGAACATGACTTTATAGTTTGTTTCGAATACTGAAATCTTTTTTTATGAGATTGTCAACACTTTCCAATTCAACTGGTAATTTTTCCATATTATCAAACAGTTTTTTCACGTGTTGAACAACTTCAAACACATCTGGACATGTTCAAA
>JAFFZH010015091.1:131363-172167 GCA_018420115.1 Euura saliciscinereae | reverse complement strand
TACTTGATCTTTCGGTTTGTAACTTATTTTTGTCAATATCTCACTTCCGGTTACTCCCAGGTAAAAAATGATTTAGACAAATTTTAAAGCTCGTGAAATTTTCTACAAAAAAGATCCCTACAGTTATTCGCGTAGTTTGAACCGTTCAGTAGATATAGTGTCAAAAGTATGGCTCTTATTTATTTTTTGGTATCTGACTGATAACTTCGTTATATTAAAAGTTCGCACTCAACTCGTGACCTTCTGTATAATTTTATACTCTTATCTCGTATGAAAAATGAAAATTCAAACTGACTTTGATTCTTCAGATCGAAAAATCGATTAAAACTGCCACAGGAACTTTCGAAAGCTATTTACGCAGTGCCTAATAGAGACTTCTCTCCCAATTACACAATAATAATTCTTCAGAGTCTGAAGTCATCAACTTGAACGTCGCAATAACCAAACAATCAATAATCGAATAGAAGGGTAATAAAAATTGTGCGATCAATCGATCCCTCCATTTCGATTTCATCTGTTCGAGAAGGAAAACCAATTTCTATAAGTAAGTATCGAAGATCGTTTGCCCAATTAATATTGATTCCACAATAAAATTGACATATTTATGCCCATAATCACGTTCCATATTCACACATGTATTCATCTCAATCTGGCCAATCGTAGTGTAGACCAGAAGCCATAATTTATTCTGTAACATCTGTGTTCGACGTCAGTCTAGCCTATATTTAATTTATCAAACTATTTCTCTAATCAGTCGGCTGCTCGTCTCTCCTCGATACGCTCAGACTCTGCTTATGCAAGGGTCCGATATCACGAAGGTGAGGATTCAGGCTAGGGAAATACGTGTGTGGAAAGTCATGACCTTCGCATGCTCGAACGCTCCTCAAAGAAATACTACGAGACGAAGAGATCCGAGATCCGAGATCGACGGTCCGGAGCGAAAGAAGAGGAGAAGAAGCTGGGAATAAAGGAAAGGCCTCGCCTCCGCCTCCGCGTTCGCGTGAATATCTGAATTACGAGCTTTAGATAAGTCCGGATTTATCGACGCCTCGGCTACTACATCGTCGCAATTTATACTCTCACCCCAGCCCACAGGACTCGTGGACGTTTTCGGCGATCTTCTATTTTACTCGCGGCCGCGATTCCGTCGTCTTATGCAAGGGACCGACGCATAGAGTCATTAAATATCCAACTAACGTTGAAACCTCGATCGGTGGCCCTCGGGCGGTGAAAAACACGCGAATACAACTATATTATGTCCACCGCATACGCAATACGTATGCGCATAACTCACTGATCGATTGCGATGTTTCTTCATGTGCAATAGCCGGCTCATGAAGAAAGAGGATGAAAAAACGAGCGTAGAAATTCTACATTTCCGCTTAGTCGATGCAATTTAGTAGTTGATAGCAGCTGCGCGATTATATCCTCATGATCTTTCGCTTCCTTTTTTATCTGAGAAAAAATAATCTGGCAGAAAGTGTTTCGCAACGATTCAAAATGTCATCAAGATCAGATGAATATTGACATTTGCACAATTTCAAAGTGTCTTTTGCACGCGAAATTAGCATCTTTTTAACAAGAAACCTGATCCAAATCCTGGAATCAAGCAGAGTTGAAGTGATAAATACTGGGTGGCCGGAGCAGTCGCTAATCACCGGCTCCATTCATGCCCCACTCTCTATCCTCAATGTGGAGTCCTCTCGACCACGCGATGCTTCCTCGTCGTATAGGGATCGATCACAGATCGAAATTTCTTATGATATTAAGGAGGGGATTCACCGCTCCAAGTACCTAGCTATGAGAAGTATCGGTCACAGACAGTTGGCTATTTTTTCCTGAATGCTGTTTCGTGTTCCGAAAAACATGTTCTACAGCCCAAGGCGGGAAAACTAGATTCGAACCTCGACGAATTTTCGTACGCGACCCAAAGTGAGGGATCGAAAATCTGACAAGATTGATTGTTCAGGACGATAATCATAGTGTGAATCCCAAATTTGATAAAAGAATATTCAAAAAACAAAAATCAATAACTCCTACAATTTTCGATACTTGTCAATGGAATTTGGTGTGTACGCTAAGTGTACAAAAACGCATTCAGAAAGAAATCAACTACTGTTCGTGATCAGTACTTCTTGTAGTATATGTACCACCTAATTCGAGTTTGAAGTGGACAAAAATTTGACCGTCCTTAAAGCGTTTCTCTACAGGCGAGGCACGTCGCTGCCCGCGTATTATATCTGAGGTGCGCTCATGCCTCACACATCGACGAGTTCCACAGTGGTATCAGTGGCATACGTGATACGTATAGGATATGTCTACGTAACTGTATCGAAGAGAGCTAAAAATCCCTGCTTTTCGTAGTTCTTTTTTTCCCCTCCCTCCCTGCTCTCGCTTTATTACAGTCATCCGATTCATGCGCCTGGACCTCCAGGATATTTCACGTCTGATTTCTTCTGCATTATTCAAAAGAGTGCTGATTCATTCCAGGAGGGTACCGCACACGCCGTACCTCAGGATCCTAAATCCTAAATCCAACTGCACTTGATACTCGATCATAGAATTATAATCAAGATCAGGATCTAAGTTACCGGTTTTTAGCCAGTATCACCGAAACTTAGACTCCTGAAGTGCTAACGAGGAACTTCTCCCCATTGCAGAAGAACAAAGAAGGGAGAAACCGAGGGTTGAATTTGCGTTCACGTTTGAGTAAGTTATTGTCGCGTGTTACGTTAGTAGTTACACGGGTGGCTTACAGCCGTACGTGGGAGAGGTTGAGCAAAGAGTCGAGAAGCCAAACTGGTTTCTCATCGTATGAAAGGTTAAAAAACTAAAAACTACAACAACAAAGAAATGAAACAAAAAAGGGAAAGGACGAATGATAATGGGAATAAAAAGTCATCATGCTATATCGCAAACTGGTCCTACCACTCGCGGATTCCAACCTCTGCCTCCATGCGCTTAGTAACTGACCCCCGTGTACTCGTACCCTAACCCTAAACCCGTTGCTGTCGCTGAACTGCGCCAGAGCCAGACGAGAAAGACCACTTCGCCAGGGTCGAAGACCGGCCCATTTCATTCACTATATCTATGGTCTGAACGAACTCGACACCCACGCAGATGACGGTGATTTGATACGTTTGCTTCCAACCCCGTTAATGTCCAGTATGCGTCACGAGGTCCTGACTACTTTAATCCTGTATATCTTCTAAACGGTCTAATCTACGTGAAAAGTTGTCGAAACCTATTTCGTAGAGAATTTAAAGAGCTTAAAATTCATTTCTGGTCATTTTTCACCTAAAACGAATAGGAAGTGAGATATAGCAGAAAGAAGATGACAGCTGCACGAATGCATCACATATTTGCAAAGAGATTATTGTTTCCAACGATTCTCCCAAACGGTCCAATCTACGGAAAAAATTGTCAATACCTTTTTCGTAGATAATTTAAAGAGCTTCAAATTCACTTCAGGTCATTTATCACCTAAAACGAACTGGAAGCGAGATATAGCAGAAAGAAGATGGCAGCTGCACGAATGCATCACATATTTGCAAAGAGATTATTGTTTCTAACGATGCTCCCAAACGGTCCAATCTACGGAAAAAATTGTCGATACCTTTTTCGTAGATAATTTAAAGAGCTTCAAATTCACTTCAGGTCATTTATCACCTACAACGAACTGGAAGCGAGATATAGCAGAAAGTAGATGGCAGCTGCCGAATGCATCGTGTTTGCAGAGAGATTATTGTTTCCAACGATTCTCCTAAACGGTCCAATCTACGCGAAAAATGGTAATCACCTTTTTCGTAGAGAATTTCAAGAGCTTCAAATCCATATCGAGTCAATTTTTACCTACAACAAACCGGAAGTGAGATATGGAAGAAAAAAGATGGAAACTGCTCCGATGAATCGCATATTTGCAAAGAGAATATTGTTTCATCGGACTCTAACGATTTTTTGGTGTGAATTTGCTTTTTGCCATCATTCGAGTTAGGAGAGCGTTGGTTAGGAGTCTAATTGAAGTTTCACTGCAGGTCTAATGGTGCAGAAGATCCGTCGGCGAGTGCGCGTGGCATGATCACCTCCCAGTTATAGGTACTTCCGCGTTAACCAACCGTATAAGAGAGAGAACGAGAGAGAAAGGAGTCAGGAAAGACGAGAGAACTCTCCTACCCAGGCGTCGACGTTCCTGGGAGCGGATAATTGAAATCCTTTGAGCCCGTACGGAGACATTTGTGTCCTGGGTACAAACTTGTTGAGAAAAACATGAGAAGATGTGAAAAAAAGGATGGTTGAAAAGGCGAAGAAGGAGGGACGGAAACAATTTGCGTCCCCCTCAGTATTAATACTATCATAACCTTTTCCAGGACTTCTACCCCACCCGCGGCAATTAGTTTTTCGATATTATTGGATTCATTTTAGTGAACCGCAGGTTCGATAAGGGTGAAAACGGGCTACGCCAGACTCTATAATTTCCTTAATATCCCAGCGAGGATTATACGAAAAATCAATTAAAATTCATCCCATCTCTCGCCAACAGCTCTGGCTCCACAGCATGCTCTGTGGGGGTACATACCACGAGTAGGCCAACTTCCGCTCTCTTTGGGGACAGGATTAATAGTTGACGTACCACCCTTAGTTCAGTCACTTTTTCTGAACGATGATTCAATATCGGTCTCACAGTATTAAAATCGTGCGCATATTCCTGTTGAAGTCATCGTCTGAATAACTTGCAAAGAAGAAAAGGAAAGTATAATAATAACTCAGATAAGGCAATTGAGTAAGAGATTATTTATAATTATGCACTGGTATCACTCAATGTCGCAGATGCGTCAATGATATCTCTATTGTCTGACTTAATGCCTGTAAGAGTGACCCTTGGTTCATACACACGAGATATACAGGAGAAAATGACGAAAGTACAAGTCAACACATGATCAGCAGGGTTCGACCTTCGATCAAACGACCCAGCCACGTCTCCGATCGACACATTTGAGGATAATTTAGCACGACCTCTGTGCGATATGTACAATGAGGGCGTTTCAACTTTTATATGATGTCAGACTTCTTTTCATGTTTATGCTGCACCCACTATCTACGAGACTGGATCGAGGGTCAGACACTGTTGCAAAAAGGACAGAAACCGCACGAGGCTAAGTGCATCAATTATAATATATCATACCGCAACATGGGATGGAACGAATTCATTGCTGACTCAGTTATACAGTGATCAAGATTTTAGTGGTACAATTCATCTCATCATTTTGTTGTGGCATCGACGCATTTGAGGGCCAAAAATTTCCACATCTCTTCAGCGTCAAGGTTACGTTTCTCATGCTCCATTTCAATCGTCAATGTGACATAACGGGACATAACAACATAGTGCAGCGTATCTTATCCAAATTTCATCACACGTCGAAAAATTGACTATGGACTTTGGATAAGATGTTAATGATTTTTGGAGTATGGCGGTCTCAAGGATGGTTGCATGATTCGGACTTTGAAGTCTATCCGCGTTTCTTTCTTTTTGTTCACTCTTATGCAACATTCGACTGATTACCTTGCTGCATTCTTCTACCTGGATGAGAATTGATCCTTTGCGCACTCGAGAGGAAGATTCAAGTGGTTTTTTTTTATCAATCCCACTTCGAATCGTCATCGATGGTTACACGTATAACCTTGTATGCATACTGCATGGGTTCTATGATGGAAGAAAGGCGATGATGTTGCATTCGGTGCGAAGGTTCTCGACTCTCCAATGCCAGTCTGCTTCTGCTATACCATATTCGCGATATTGATGTCGATCAACGAACCAACAATAAGTGATGAGCGGCTTCCGTCCTCCGACGTGAATATTTTATATCAATCAGCAATTCCTGACTGAACTAGAGGATGCTATTATATTTTATCTTCTCATATTATGTAATACACGTATATATTATAAGGATTAATTTTCTCTAATTGGTTTAATGATAGTCGCGAGAATGTCTCAGTGAAGGAGGATCACGTTTAATGTTACCGACTCTAACGACACAAACTTTGCGAATTGATCGAATCCAACAAATTTTGTGAAACACGAAACGAGACTTCGGCGAGATTAATCCTCACGTATCAAAATACGCTTTCATCTAGTTGATAAAAAAATGTTTCAGAGTTATGAATCACCCTGTAGAAGCATAAGGAGTCCCAGAGAGGCTGTTTTCCGAGTCTAAAAATACACGCACACCGTGTACGTAGCGGACAAGGATCGTCATTGTAGTGAATACTTGGTACGGCGTACAATAAGGTACAACAATATCCACCAACCTCCCACAACCCAAAGAAAGTTTCGTCCATATCTAACCAAACGAGGCCCGCAAAGGCGTCATTGTTGATCGTTAAACAGGGCCGCATACGTCATGGGCCCCAAGGGCAGACGAGGAAGTAGCCACACGGCACAATATTGAATTTTTTCAAGTAATTTGAGCGTTTGAACTTTGAAAAATATGAACAATCGCGACAAAGATATCACTTGGCTAAAATTGGGGAAGGGAAAGTGCGCGAATCTCTTATCAAGGATCGAGTCCCCGCACTGTTTGAGGTTGAGACACGTGCGATGAGAGGGAGACAAAACTTTGCGAAAGATAAAAAAAGGCTCCGTTTGATCAAACACGCATCTTTTGCAGCTGTGAGTACATTCGCCGATATGAAGTCGGCTGATCCACCACGTGGCAACGTTGCCCATGGAAAAAATCTTACTGGATAATTTCTGTTAGCTATAGCATGTGTTATGAGCAAAGGAAATTGACGAGGTGCGGCTATAACCGACGAATTCAATATTATATCGATAGACTTTCGCGTTGCGGTCTGAAAGATATCGTGCGAAGAACGAAAACGTTTTTTTTTTCGTTTCTGATAACGAACAGGAAATACCGAATGAATTGTTATTCTGTAGCAGAGAAACTGCTACTTCTATGGGAATGACTCCCAGTCTGATATATCGGGTATCTATCAGACCTTGTGGTTTGTGTGAATAATAGAATGACATAATCTGACGATAAGGGGATAAAGGATCCGAAGAAAGACCGCAAAAACACTTTAGAAACGTGACGGAATCGTTTGATGAATAATTATACAGGAAATTTGTGCTGATTGAACGAGTTGGTTCGGAGGAATGATAAAAAGCGTAAGATAATTAATAATCTAAATTAACAACGGCTTCCTTTTTTCTTTGTGTACGCGAATCGTTCGAAGACGTGCGGTTCTATAAAAGTTTGAAGAATCTTATCAAATGCAGGAAAACTTTTCTTACTTTTACCCGAGATATAATTGAACCCGAGGTTCAAAAGGCCGACGGATATTTCGTTCCCTTCAGTTTTAATCTCTGCAGTCTATGAATTCATATATCAAAAGCATGATTTCTTCATTCTTCCTCTTGAATTTGGACTAAACACCCTTGAATATGTCCAAGAACGTCGAAATTACAAAAGCGGATTAACTAATAGCAAAATATTGTCGAAAAACTATATTTATATGAGACCTTCTGCTACCAGAATCGCGTTTTTGGCGTTTACGACCTTCTGTCATTAGACGAGCGACATATTCGTGAATCTTCTAGATCTTGGAGTGAAAGAAACGCCTGGGGCCAGAGGGAATTCGGGCAAATCCTGAGATTGTATTGGCATTACCATATTTTTCATAAGACCAAAATTCAGGACTCTTTTCATATTCTACTGCTATTGATACGCGAGAGTTTGGAAATTTCTAATATTTTCCCTGTCCGCGTTTAATATTGTCTCCAGTTTGTTTGTTCGCGCGAAGGAGCTGAGGCCACCTACGTTTATGGCCTCGGTTTCCTTCACATTTTCCCTCATCCCCACGATGCATCGGGCTCATCTAGTTTCGTCTCAAATTTCAACGACTTCTAACTCCTGAGGAAACGTCTTTAACCGAGTCCTCCGTAACGCTGTACGACAGTAGGTACACACTTTGACGCATGAGTATGCGTGTGCTGTACATAAACAATACAAGACCCGTGCCGCTGCACTCGACGCCCCCTCGAAGCCCTAGGACACTATGCACACGTGTGCAACCCCGGAAGCTATTTTCTCTGACAATGAAAACCACTGACTGCAGCTATAGCTTGGAACGTTCTGAGGGTTTCTGCAATATCTTCGCGGATATTGAGTTTTCGAAAATTATCGCAAGACAAAAGTTTTAGAACTGGATAAGATCGAGCTTTTTTGGTTAACAAATGTTCTTGTGGGAGGAACCAGTTCAATGAAAAAAAGGGATTTTTTAGTAATTCTGCGTTTCCAAGAATTCTCACTATTTCATAGTTTCTTATTTCTTTGTCATCTTCGTGGGAATCGATTTGAGAAAAAATGTCTCGAAACGAAAGTTCTAGAATTTGATGAGGCCTGCATTTTTTGTTCGACAATTTTTCTTGTGAGATGAACCAGTTCGAAGAAAAAAAGGAATTTTAGTAATCCTGCGTTACCAAGAATTCTTACTATTTCATAGTTTCTTATTTCTTCGTCATCTTCGTGGGAATCGATTTAAGAAAAAAAGGTCTCGAAACAAAAGTTCTAGAATTTGATGAGGCCTACACTTTTTGTTAGACAATTTTTCTTGTGAGATGAACCAGTTTGAAGAAAAAAAGGAATTTTAGTAATTCTGCGTTTCCAAGAGTTTGCACTATTTAATAGTATCTTATTTATTCGTCACCTTCGCAGGAATTGAGGATAGAAAAAATGTCTCGAAACAAAAGTTCTAGAATTTGATGAGGCCTATCTTTTTTGTTGGACAATTTTTCTTGTGGGACGAACCAATTCGAAGAAATGAGAGTTCGGAGTGACCCTAAATTTCGAGCCTCGAAAAAATTGTCTCATTAGCTGATTAATTTAATTCTTCTTTCCCCGAATATATTCCTGCGTAATAGTTGTTCGGTTATCGATCGGTAATTGTGCTGATTGAAAAAATAATTACGCCCAAATGTCTTGCCCACCCCTGGCTAATACATCCGGCATCGAAAATGAGAATGTGGCTTTAACTGTGACAGACTTTAATCGAATCAAAAATGGATAACTAAATAATTTGATCTCGAGTCCCATTTTAGACCGAAGATGGATAAAAACTTGATTCGATTTATATCGATCAGCCCACTCGGTTCTTCCACCGTCTTCGAAACAAAGAACTTCTAAATTCTACCGTACGGTCCATCCCAAAAATCCGCAACTTTGGTAACGCATAGAAAAATCGAAAGTGAATGCAGTCGCCGAAGAGAGGGAGGATACCGGTTGTCACGAGATGGGCCTCAAAACGTCGCTTCCGAGGACACACTCAATCTTTTAAAGAAACCGGTTATTAAGATCGACAAATTTTATAAGAACAAAAGAACCCACGTTAGTCTGACTTGAGAGGGCAAAAAATATTTCTTCAATGAATTTCACTCGTTAAATAAATCCTGTACGTCGTTCTTGACGTACAGGTCGTCCCATTCAAACGCGCGAGCATGTAATCGAGTCTGGCTTATTCAAGAATATAGATAAGCACAATCGTATACTTAAAATTACACTATTCAGATTCAATTGTTTCAAAGAGTCTACGAATCGAGTCGTCTAATTTCAATAATTCATTATCATCATCAGGCTTGTGATACATTCTTCTTTCCTTTTTGAATTCTCTTTTCGGCGGGAAAAAACAAAATATTCAAACTTCGTAATAGCGACAAACTATAACTGTAAAAAATTATTTGAAAACTAGAATAATTTATGTCTCTTAAAATCGTAGAATTTGTGTTCTGTAATCTGAGTGTTCGAAAACTCACTCATATAATGCTTCCGTTGGTTCTATGATCGATGAAATCGCCTCTCGATATAAAAAGAAAAGAACCTCCGACACAATCGCGAGTCCGTCGACCTTATATAGCATAGAAAAAATAACTATATGAGAATAGGTGGTATCACTTGAACTCTTGCAACTGTTGAATGGTCCCTTGGCCCGTTACCTGCGTCACACGCATGTTACATGCGTAACGTCAGTGGATTTGATAAAACGCGGTTCCCCAATCGCGTTATCGCCTTATCTCTCGTAAGTGGCCCAGTTTAGTATATTCAATTTTTTTGGTTCTCCTCCTCTGAGCTGCTTAAATTTCTTCACTTCATTATAAAAAAAAAAAAGAAAAAGAAAGACTGTTCCAAACTCACCTTGGTAACGGCTGCGGTGGCGATCGCTGCAAGAACTGCGACGAGTATTGCACTCCTGATTAAAACACTGGTGGTCATCTTGAGAGGGCCGAGAGGTCGGCTGCCTCGTCAAGCAAACGATTTTATTAAAGTCTTTAAACCGATTCAGCAACGAGTCATTATCCGTCAACGAGTGGTTTTTCTTTTTTTTCTTTTTGCTTTTTTTAATGATCGGAAGGTTTGGTACCGACGCAGATTCGTGAGCTAACGGTTACACCACACCGTACCGGCGTTGGGTAGCGTCTGAGAGCGCAGCGCGCCGGCTAAGATAAAACTTTTTTCAAAACCAGTGGGTTTCCCTCTCCTAGAGCTCTCGAGTCCGTCCCCTCCAACGGCGCTCTTTCTCTTTACGGGTAGAGGTAGGTACGCTCTCCGTAACGGATACCCCCCACCACGATCGACGGACGGAGCCCGTACTAGTCGGGGTACCACCGCCGCGGACGGTGCTTCCGACGCGACGTATGAAGCCGCGATTTTTCGAGTAGGTAAAACGCGACGGTGGGATGCGCGGGAAACCAAGCAGTTCGATAGAATTTTTCGATTACTCGTATTATGGTTCTCATTCGGAATATATCGGACTGAACGAACCAATTGATTAATTATTGCCCTCAGCGAGACAGACAAAAAATTGATCGAAATCATAATTTTAGCATCGATTAAAAATTCCCTCGGCCCGGGTTATTGGAAAATAGTATATTGGGCATCTAGGACGTAAAGTACTCACTTTACACCCGCTGTTCAAACCCGGTCAAAAAAAGGTCACTTTAGGCCCGCTTAATAGCGCATGTGTTATAAATACTTCATCGTTTTCTCCCTGTCCGATCATTTTTTACGACCCCGATCATTTATTCAGTTTAGATATTGTATTGGTTCTTGTGATATGAATTTTTTCGGGTCAATTTAGTTTATTATTACTCAACTCACAATTGGGGTCAACTATTAGTCGGTGTGTCCAATTACCTCACTTTTTCAAAATTAACGGTCATTTCGTCGAACTAATAATATTTGTATCAATTTATTGTTGACTGATGCATTTCAGTGGTTCTTTCACTGACGATAAATAATCGTCTCATATGAAATCGACTGTATATCCCAGGATTATTATGTAATCCATATAGTTAATCCTAAAACAGTCAAGAATCAGAATTTCCTTGCATTGGGAAAAAATTACATTCATAGTATAGACACTGTTGAAAATCTTCGTTGTGAATTTCAGTCAATTTATTCGAAGTTTGATTCATATACAGGGTGAATTCTCAGCGATTAAACAGTCTGAAGTTGGCTAATTTACGATTAAGAGTAAAATTAAAAATTTGGTATGCAATCAAATAAACAAAAAACACTTTTTTTTACCTTGAAACAAAATGGCGGCGGAAGCTGAGCCAATAGGAGTGGATTATTCAATTGGAAGATCAAATGATACTTAATAAACAATTTAGAAAATTTTTACAACTAATTAAGGCAAGTAGTTAATTTTTATAGTAAATTCACAATAATTTTTTTTACTGCTGGTCAGGAGGAATTTCCAACGATTCAAGGAAATTAAGTAGGGTAGAAGCACAGTATGGAAGCAACCCCACAATTTCTGGCCAGTTATTAAAAGTTGATTGATTATCCGTCTGCTGATTATATTTCATCAAATTATCCGATTACCAACGTAAATATCAAATATGGCTTGAAAAAAGTCTTCCATCCGTCTGGTTTTTAATACTCAATTAATTACGAATGAATGAACTATTCAAAGTGTGTCTTTTCTTTAATCTCTACCATTTTTGATCTTGGATTGAACAATTAATGGCCAGAAACGGTACCAAGCGTCTATGAAATTGACTGAGATCCTGAAATTAGCTTCCAGACAGTTGGATTGGTTTCAAAACTATCTACAAACTTGTCCAGCCAACTTCAAATTGTTCAGTCTGAATTTTTCGATTCCATTTTTCTCTTCTTTTTCTAACTTGATGACGATTCAATTACACCAGGAGCGTATTTATTATAGTGTATATATGTAGGAGCTGAATTCATACATAATCCATTAACCTTAGGCCTTAGTTTTATGATTTCGATAAGATAAATTGAAATCTTAACATAATTTTGAGACAGCAGTAAAAGTGAATATTGGAATAATTATCGTGACGATAAAAAATATGTATATGATCAATTATGAATATCACAAACGATAATTTTTTTTTTCTCAACTCCAATTCGATTACGTTTACACATACAATTTTATCGAAATCTAACGAGAATAAGAAAGAAACTATTACATCACGTTTTGATATCTATAAATATATATACGATTTATATAAGAATAAATTGAGATGATAAACGCAAAATGAGTCTGCAGCCCACTGAACTCTATGAGGCGCATCGGGCGATTGACGTGGGACAAATTGAAGGCTGCCATCTTGAGTTGGATTTTGAGGCGATCAATCAGACGTTGCGTAATCCGATAGAAATGAATAATTATTCATTTTAATTGATATTTATTTCACTATTATTTACTCCATCTTTCTTCTTCTGTTTTATCCTTCATGGCCTCGTCCCTATTGACTCCATCCAAATAGGAATTATTATATTATCCAAAGTTTTGAGGTTAAGTGTGTGGTAAATTCAAAATCCAACTCAAGATGGCAGCTTCCCAGGTGGTCCCATGTATACATGGAGTTCAGTGCTGCAGCCTGATATGAAATAGTATTCATATGAATTGGAATTAGATTGAAGAAAATTGAAGCATTGAAGAGATAAAACCAACTGTTACAAATAGCTAAGAGAATATTTTTATGTAACAATTAATGATCGGGTTTTTTGAATGGTAAAAATTTATTGGATTATTTTTCTTATCGAAGGTTGATTCTTGGTATGTATTATAGAAAAAAACAAGCCGTTATAAGAACGCCTAAAAAACTTATACGGTTGGTTTAATCGACGCACTTGACGAACCACGGTGGGTCTAATATTAGGTATACATAGGTAATTTTACTAGTGAGTCAGAACTACGTTTCTGAACTAGATTTTTACAACCAAATATAATTCCATTACCAACCGATATAAAATGGAGCCAAAAAGGTTCAGAATTCTTCTTCTCCCTTTTCTTTTCTTCTTTTTGTTATTCATAGACCTTTTTTTTTATCTTCTCTGAGTCAATGATCCTGGAAAATTATACGACAATCATTTCTTTGCCCAATTTCGACATCGAATGTAAAGAAGAATAATTGAAAGAAGAAAAATGACTGAAAAATTTTAATAAATTTCGTTACTTTATCAATTTTTCAACGATATGCGATAAAAGAAAGAAGGTTTTTGCAAAAAATAAATTGATAATTTCATTTTCAATTCAATTTTCTTGAATGATTGATGAATGCTTGACGTTTTCGGTTACGAAGAAAAAGTGAAATAGTTACGTCTGGGCGGAAAATAATCTGCTTTTTTCAACATTCTAATGGTTGAAATGCGTTACAAAATTTAATTTTTTTATTTCCTCGCACTGATATTCTCTTTTCGCACTAGTGCCCTTCTCACTTATCTTTTGAGTGTTTAATTTTGTAGATTTTTAATCGTTTCTGTACGACTTTTGATCGATTTTCTCGATCTCATAAACTGTGTGGTACTAAAACGTCGAGAAGTTAATAACTAGAAGAAGGAAAAAAATGCTGGGGTCATCATTACGAGATAAATGGAGATTTAATTCAATAGCGAATTTAGAAATACAAATCACGATATCATGGTGTCTGCTGACGTGACAACATGATGAACATTAAAGAAAAAAATAAGTATCTTGAATAGCTGGAATTAATAATAAGCTATATTATGTACCAGATAACAATTCTTAATGTGTACAATTTTTTAATTATAAAAACACCGATTACAGCGATTAGACTGTAAAAATAATCATTCCTCGGTATGGTATGTGGAGAAAAAAAAATCGAACAATGATGATAATTAATACAAAATAATGAGTTTGAAAAATATTTTATAAACGTTATTCGTGAAAGCTGAGCAACTGCAGCGTCGCAGTACAGCAAATATTATATGCAAATATGCGTGTACGTTAATCTTTCATTTGGGGTCATAACGAAGAGTCTGGAGTTCATCGCTGCATCTCATCCTTACAACTGAAATAAGAAATGTCGTCACTGTCGCATCTTGTTTTCTCAATTCTCCGCTGCATCTTTAAATTTGACACTTTTGACATTGCAGAAACGGTTAACCGGGTGGAATTTAAGCTGCTGGCTTGCAAACGAAATTATCTTCCCGCAACTTATTTTCTTCTTTCTTCTTTCTTATTTCTTATTTCTCATTTTTGTGCCACAATTCTGAGAAGTTAATTGAAGCCCGCGTCCTAACAGCGAGATCGCTCAAGCAACTAATTATCGAGTCAACGATGAATTTGAGAAATCATCGATTGCCATTATCACAAGAATTATTAAGAAACAGACGCGATCCCAGAAAATTATACAAATTAGAGTCCGAGGGGGAAATAACTCACAAATTGACTGACATATTATTTCCTTTAGTTCAATAATTCAAATTATTTTCATTCATTTCCATTTTTTCTAATTATTTCTTTCATCTCTAATTATTTATTTTACTTCAAAATTTTTTTTTCTCCCATTATTTCATGAATTTTTTCGATTATTTTTTATCTAATCTCGATTATTTCAGTTTTTTCTTATAATTTCACTTATTTCCTCGGTTATTTAGCAATATTTCACGAGTTACAATTGACGCACGTTATTCCAAACGACTTTGGGATCTACGACGCGAAGCTCCCTCAATATAATGCTCTGTTCATATCCAGATGTAAAACCGGTGCTAAAAAGGGTTAAACAGTACTTAACCGGTTCATTGACTGTTTAGATACGAAAAGACGTATGCACACGAGTACATATGGAATGAGGCTCAAATTACATTTCGTTGTCCTTGACGCAGCGACCAGGAGACAATTACGCACAAAATACGTTGATTGAAAATAGTAAAACCGCTGTGTCTCAATCGTGAACTGACGCATATATTCATTGGTTTATAATTTTTAACGATCATTTAATTCTTTCTTACGCATTTGACACGAGGTCAACCGTTCCGAACGCAACTATACGTTCTATCATGGTGGCGCAGAATCGACGAAACGATTCACACGTGCCGATTTCCTGCCTGGCTATTATAAACAAACTCAAAAAATTGTTTTTTTAATTTTACACCAGTCATAGAATTGAATTGTTATACATTTGGTTATTTTTGTAGTATATATTCAACAACGATTCCTTCCTTATTTGTTTTCGCAAAGATTCGCAAAGAAAATGCTTCGCTTCTGCGTTCCCCCCTGCGCGGAGAAACTCGAGACAATTCTGAATTCTGGATCTAAGAAACATAAGTAACGTTCGATGTAAAAAAAGAAGAAGAAGAACGATCGTAGAATTCGAATATACACGTAGTTACGTAACCTATGTAAATTCGATCACAAATAAATACAAGAACCGCGGTGCGGGCGACAAGTACGTCCTTATAGAGAGAGAGAGAGAGAGAGAGAGAATCGGCGGTAAGTAAATTATGCATAACGTCCTCAATACGTCGGCTAACGGCTCACAATCGGCTGTATTATTCTTTTCTTCTCCCTTTTTATCCCGCGTACAAAACGCGGCAGCACCGTCGGTGTCGTGATCTTTTTGCAATTTGCAGCGCCGCTTTATTTAGTCTACGAGTCTTCAGACTCCGCGGAGCTGCAGCACAAGAAATCTGCAACGTATCCGTCAGCATGTGTGCCACGTGGCCTGGACGCGCCGAACTCGAATCCAATCACGTTCTCCGATGAACGGCAGAAATCTCATCGCGTTATTTTCGAGGGTAAATTTATCAATTGATGTGGAGCAAACAAAGGGCAAAAAATTGTTTCGTTTACAGCGGACTTTGGACAGAGCCATCAAAGCTTGCGGAGACGAGTATATCTCCCCATTTCTATCCGGTCGCGGTCGGTTGTCGTCGTGGTTGTGGTTGTGGTTGTGCAGCGAAATAACTTTGCACGTCGAGTATTATCTGGGAGTAGGTATATCGGAGAGGTACTCGCAGTTGTTCCGAGAATAGGCGGTACGGGATAGGTGTATAAAGTTTTGCAACGCGCCACAGCGTGAGCATCCGCATCCGTTGGAATGAAAATATACGAAAGCTGTAAAAGGGGTAGGATGGAAGGGGGAGGCGAGAGCCGTAAGTAGGTCGCGTTTTGAGGATCTGGTGTATTCTCGATCCTCCGTTGACCGCTGAGGCTCTCGATTTTCCGTCTGAGGTTCGCCGAAACAGCGATTCATTCGGCTTTGTCGTTCCCGGCGTGGTCGAATAACGTCATATGATATTTCCGCCACCCCCTTCCCCTCCCCTAACCCAAGTCCAGCTTCTCTACGCTGCACTATTTTCCACACATTCGACACCCGCGCTTGCCCGTGTCGAATGTCGAATATTTGCGAATGGGTGGAAGAAAGCGTCCGGCGGCGTCGTGAGAATCGTGCGTTTTTTTCTACAAGTCTGACGCATGACGAGTCTCGATGGAATGACATTGTTTCTCACCGGGAATCCCCGGCCCAGCCCCGACTGATGTGAGTAATCGACAGTCAGCTCCGATGGTAAGTTGCTTTTTATCCGACGGATGAGCTCGCCTCATAACTGGATTACTGACGATCGAGCCAACGGGAGTGATCGTACCGACAGCTGCTTTTACAGGACGCAGTCGTTATCGACAGACGGCAAGGTAGTATATACTACAAGGCGAATTTGTGGTATACGACTTCCCGCGCTTTAAAAGTGTTGAGTGCTCATTTTTCGATTCTAGCCAACTTCAGATCAACGATTCGTTGGGAATTCACCCTGTAGATGTGTTGCTGAAAGTGCTGTCCATATATTCACACGCTGAAGATGTAAAATTTAGAAAAATGAAGTAAGTAAAGAAGTGTTCCGATGCCGTTCCGAAAAACAGTCTTTCCTACGTATGCGGTGAGTCAATACAAAAAATGTGTCATGCATGAAGAAATGCGAACAAATCCGCATCTGGTGTTTCATGAGGTTTTTCAAATTCATCGCCGCTAATCAAGCCGATTCTGAAGGAGTAAAAAAGTATGCTAAATGAGCACAAGTGAGAGGATTGTGAGATCCGGATCGTGGTATACCTTCGGATACGTAACAGAAATGCTTCCCCCGACCAGAACACGTAATCTAGCCAGTTATCAACTAGGGGATGCCACGTCTCTGAGAACCTCCCGCTCTTTCGAAGTAGAGAATAAAGTATAAATTTCGCGAATCTGCGTTCAGCAAATTGGCAATCGACGCTTAGCAATCGCAGTGTTGCCAGTATTCTGGTAGTCTAAACTGGTTCTCGTGCCTCTACTGATCAGTCGAAACTTCGAGGAAACACGATCTCGACATGGACCTGTCCTGTGAGGGACTAGAACACATCTCACTTCGAAAACAATATTATAAACGTTCTGTAATAATGTGTGATATTGAGTTTCATGGTGATCATTTAAGTAGCAACGAAGCATAACAGGCGCAAAGAAGAACATGATAGCGGAATTCCTCATGAAATTCTGAGCACCTACATCCCAAAATGTCTTTGTTTCGCGCAACAATAACGACAAAATCTTCGTTCCAGACTAAATGATGATTGCCGCTGTCAACTGGTTAAGCGTAGGCTTCGATATCAGTGGAAGTAAGAGACGCGGCTACTGCGTCGGTAAAGATTGACTATAGCACGCTCTTAAATAATTATACGCCTGAAATCGGCAACTCAGCGTACACGGTTGATAGCCGAGCATCTGTCCATCGTCTTATCTGATATCGTTCAATAGAAAACTTCAAAATGAATTTCAAACAACAAAAAATGTAGCAAACAACGGAATTCAATGTTAGACAAGAGATAAAAAATGAATTGTCGCATCCCTTGCTTTGTTACTACGAACCATCTCGAAACTTCTCACTTACATGGCGAAAGATATTTCAAACATAGTTATTCGTCGGTAGAAGTGGCAACTGCAGTGGTCTGCGGTCTGCTGCTGGCCGACAGATGGCGGCACTCGAGAGAAGATTTGAATCGATTGTTTGTATTGCTAAATAAATTATTTGTCAATAATCATATAATATAATAATACAAATATATAATAACGGTAAAAATGATAACGGGAACGAGGATAAACGTTTTATAATCTTTTATTAATGATAATAATCGCAATAACATTCAGACCTTCGTAACAATAATAATATCAGTTAAATATGCTGTACGACTTTAGTTCTAAAACTGAGTAATGTTAACACTATAGAAATGATAACGGTAGTAAAAATAATAGATATTCTTTCAACTGATTGTTAATTTCTTTTTAGTCAATAAAATTATTAAATATAGTTATGTGTCATAATTATATACACATATTAGTATTTACATATAATTTTTACTTATGGATCGATGCGTTTCAAAAATATACATTATATGTATATATATACTTTTATAGTTATATTTACAATTTTTCTTTTTTTGAATTAATTTTTATTTACACGATTTGTCACGAGTCCAAAAATAAAATATGCTTTATCGGACAGATTCTGTTTACTTATTGCTGTAAATATTTTCTCGTATATGAATTTTACAACATAAGCAGCCAATAATCATTTACCGAATTATTTTTATCCAGTCAGAGGCGATACTTTCACGAAAAAATCATCCGATTCGGATATGAACGAGTGTCGGAGATACTCGACCGATACAGGATCTCATATTTTACGTAAATGTATCAAAAATCAGTCTGATCGACGACCTTGATCCACTGCCTGTTCTCATCTTCGTTAATTGGAACCTCTTGCAGATGATCCTTTTTATCCAACCCTTCTCGGCGTTTCTTCAAGGCCGCAAAAGCACTGAGGTTCTAATAAGGCTACCGGACGATCAGGTCGAACCCTCCCTTCGTCATCTACGAGACATTATGATCCACGAAGATTCACAGGTACCAGTGTTTCAGTTGCGCTGGAAGAGAGAAATCGGAAAAATGTCAAAAAGACCTCGACGTTCTTAACTTTCAAAGACGTATTTTGCTCTCTTTCAGACGTCTTCGAGAGTTAAGACAAGATTTAGATGTCGAAAAGTTAGCAATTCGACGAATTTTTGACAACTTTGAGTTCTATGCTGTCTAGGATCGTCGCCTCTCGCCCTTACCTCGATCTTCTCCGTTTCGACCGAGTTGAGAGCAGCCGCCTCCGGGATCATCTCCTTCGACGTTTTCCGCGGCCAGAAGAGCATCCTGTAGGCAACGCTGACCAGGATCGACCCCGCGATGGGCCCGAGCCAGTAGACCCAGTGCAGGGTCCAGTTGTTGTTCCACAAAGCGGGTCCGAACGATCGTGCAGGGTTCATGCTGCACCCTGTGTATGGCCCGACAGACATGGACAGCGCGGAGACCGTAAGGCCGAATTTTATCGCTGTGGAGTCAGAGTTTCTCCCATTGCGAGGATCCCAGCTCGCGCAGCACAGGAGGACGATTATCGCCGTGGCCACACTCTCGGTTATCAGACCCTGGATCGTTGAGATGTTCGAGTTCACCGATGTCACGCAGAAAGCGGTGGCCGAGGTCGCGTCACCGTCGTGCAGAAAACTGTCAGGGGTCACGATCTGGGGACGAGAAAGAGGTCAGATTCGGATTCGAAGTAGAATGGGATTGTTGCGGATACGTGTACCGACCTTCAGGAGGCCGTAGCCGATCACAGCTCCCAGCATCTGGGCAATGAGGTAAACTAACGCTGTAGGAAGAGACTTAAGGCCAAGTATCACAGAGCAAATTGTCACGGCCGGGTTGATGTGAGCAACGCTGATGTGTCCAATGATCTAAAAAATCGAAATAACACCATGTTACGTTGGATTTTATACTGAAAAACTGCATCCAAGACTTTCTTCAGGCCATATTTATGTCATTGATGAATTCAAACACCACAAATGGTGGGGTGGCCTAAAAGGTTGCTTCTACCCCATGTGTGCGACAAGAAATGTTGTTTTCTTCAAAGTTCTCGAGTTCTTTCAACCATTTTTAGTATCAATGTCGGTCTGTGGGTTATCAGTTTTCTTTCACACTGTATTCCTACGATGTGGCTCAAGGCTTACAATTAGACTCCGATTCAATCGCCACTGCGCGAAACCTTTGCACTGTTCCGTCAGCACATCTTCGCTATGTGAGTGTGTTTTGTTATTTTGTGTTGACAATACGAATTGATAATATCGAGGGGTAGATTTTTCCTTCAATAATCTCGGCATGATTGCACAATCTTGTTATATCGATAACCCCGTGACTTTGTTACATGTTTGAAGTATTCAGTTCTTAACGATATCGAAGAAACTTGTCGAATTCCTTACTTGGATGATACATGTTATCGTGAATCCGAAGGTCAAAGCAATTTGCAGAGAGGTTGGCGGGGTGTCGAGTGAACCGACGCATCCCATGCACCCAACGAACAGGAGGATCGCGGTTCCAACGAGCTCCGCTAGTCCAGCAAGCAGAGTTTCCCGCCAGGACGAATCTTCCTTGAGCAACTGCTTCAACCCTGATAACACAATGGTCAATATTAAGCACGTAATCCAGTGGCACTGTTAATCAAATCAACAACCACCTCAAGTCTCAAGAAGACTCAAGGATGACTGCTGTAATGAAATCGAAACGATCGCCTCGGGCCAGAAGCAACGTTAAATCAATATTTTGCTCCGTTGCCAGCATGGCGAAACAGCTGTTGCCAAAGCATCAATTTGGAACTCTGGAATGCTTATCCGGATCGAAGTGGTGGCACAAATGTACATGAAGCAAAAGTTACATGGATGTCGAGCACTAAGAATTTACTTTGTCTCGTAATCAAGAGATGAAGTCTTTATTGCAGGAATCATTCAATGCCACCCTAAATTTGAATTGAGTTCTGTACTTTTTGGGATGAACATTGAGGCTGAACTTTTCTCTTCATCCACGCACCGAGTGAAAGGAGGACGTATTTTGATTGAATCTGATACGCGACGTGGCATCGAAGCAGATGCATGAATGCTTCCATTTCATTGCTGCCTGACGTGAGGTAGAAAAAGAAAAAACAGTTTCATTGTGGTTGAGAAAACTATGAAGCACCAGCTGCGGCTAATGAGCACTAAAATTTTTTTATTATTCAGCCACGCTTTGAAGCTACACGTAGCATATTACGAACTACGTTGGTAAACAATATAAGAATTGATATTCAGACCTATAAAAAGCAAACGAAACAACGATCGATAAGTGCGCAGAAGGATCGTTGCCACTTGTTCAAAAGACACTATAAATATTGATGAAGAACAATATAAGAATTGATATTCAGACCTATAAAAAGCAAACGAACCAACGATCGAGAAGTGCGCAGAAGGATCGTTGCCACTTGTTCAAAAGACACTATAAATATTACATTATAATATCACATTGACGTACGATCTCGATGTGTTACAAAACGATAATCTTCGCCACATAAGGAATTACGAAATTAACAACAAAGCCACACGCGATTTGAATATGTATAATTGAAAATAGTGGAACGTTAGCAAAAAAATATTTCACAAAACCCCTCAACAGACCTTCAATGAAATAATACACGAATTCGATTACGCAGGACGTGATCACCGATCGGTAACCACCGCTTACAATTAGCCTAGAATCTGCTCGGCTCGCAACGGCAAGGTTACAAACGACCTTATTCGCGAGGTGATCAGTAAAACAGAAGTGAATTCCGATTGAACTCTTCAGGCTGTTGTCCGAAATCCCTCGTCCCCTCCGGGTCTGAAGATTTTGGATGCTAATCCTACTAAAAATGTTGATGTGATAAATCGTATGATGTTATGAACGAAATCATTATGAAATTCATCATATCGTGATTTTGAACAATATCGTCGATCATATAGTTTTGCATAATTGTTCAAATTCACAAGATAAATCATGTGAAGAATGACGAGATGATTCCGTTCATAACATTATTTGATTGATCACATCAATATCTTCACTAGGGAATGTTACACTTCTGTTCGCTGTCTCTAATCTTTGTCGATATCATTGAGCTTTCGCTCCAGATTTCGAACTTTCCTGCTTGATAATAATCCAGTTTACGGTCAGTTTGGCTTCCCCATTGAAAATTTGGGTCCCCAGTCTCTTGCAGGGGACTGAATCATAGGATAGAGTTCGATCATCGGAGTATTATCGCGATTATAACATGCTGCACATTCGGTCTTGTGTATAATCTATCCATCACGTGTACCAACGTAGTTTGCCTGTTGTATAAATTGTCCAATTGTCTAATTGCTTCGAAGTATATACATAGGTGGCTGCGGCACAACATCTGTAATCCACACTACGTATGTATATGTATGTACGTATGCATTATTCAGATCGAATGATCACGTGCTTCTCCCAACTACGAAGGTCCGAACGAGGAAATAAAAAATTTGTTTTACTCTGGATCATCGTTATCGAGTAAATATTTAGGTCCGATGATATCGTTCGTTTGACTCTAGTAAATATTTACTCGTTAATGAATAAGTATTATCGGTCATGAAACCAGTGTATGACCTTATAGTAGATTCATTCTTCTTCGAGAAGATTTTAATACTGCGACGTTTTTATATTTTTACGGAAAAAATAAACTCCGAAATAACTTTCCTAGTGCTTTTTTTTGTCCCACTTATACGACACCCTTCGGAACTCGCATGATTCTGCAGCGAAATGAAATCACTATATCCGACAATGAACTTGAACTAAACAAATAACAAACTTTTGGCCGATATCGTTAACAGTAATCAAAATAATAATAAAACTTCATCGATGTCCACAAGGATATGAGGCAATATTGGAAAGTGCAAAGCGGAGAAAGAGAAGCACAAAAATATTGAACCATACACTGAGGGGACTAGGCAGGACCTGGATTTAAAAGAATTGAATTTTTTATTTTATCTACTGTATTAGTCAATCTTTTACGAACGTTTTGGCGCAAACATAACTGCAAAATTCCCAAAATTGAGCTGAAGAGAGCAAAAAGTGCGCGACCAGTTCTACGCAAGTCACAGTTCCCTACAATAACACGACGCCCGAACTTTAAACGCGTTTTTATCGAAACTACTTTTTCTGTCAGTTTTGCGACGATAACTCGAAAACACCTCAAGATATCGATTTTTCTTTCCAAACGAAGATATCAATTAGTTACACAGAGTGAACCGACGTCTGTCGAGAAAAAATAACTTTTTGGTACCGACATAACAATTAATGTGTGTTTTTTAGAATATTAGCCGCAATTTTCCTAATTTTCACGTTTTTCTCAAATTTTTCGGTTCAATCCAGGGAAACGAATCCCCTGAATGGAACGCCGTTTGAAAACTGCAAAAATTCGCATCCAGGTACTTATTGGAATCGTGGCAATAAGGGAGCCTCATCAACACTCTATATCTCCCTTAATTATGAATTTTGCTGAGAAAAGCTGAGAAAAATTTAAAGGCTGATTGTGAATGTGAAAGGTAAACAAAAAGGGATAAATCACAGAATAATAATCACTCCTACTATTGGTTCTGCAGTACGACCCGTCCAGGTACATTCGAATTTCTAGAAAGCCAAGAGTCGAATCAGTAACTAGCCCCGCTTCACGGGAGCGACTGATCTACGATATTATTGAAAAGAACTCGAAAACGCTACAGTTTAACGCCGAAGGCCGGAATGTTTAATCACCTGTGATTGCGAGTGTTTGACGACCGACACTCTTGTGTGTGCACAACAAATTATTTTTCGTCGTCTCCAATTGGTAGATCGACGCTAAGAAAGACGGAAGTAACGATCAAGTGGAAAAAAAAGAACAGCATAACTGGCACGTCTATTTACCTGCCGAAGAACCTCGATGGGACATGATGCTCTATTCGGCTTCCAGATGTAGCTGCTGATCAAATTCTTTCGCGGATTGACCAGAGTCGATTCTCCTACGCGCGCTATTCGCGATTCGCAACTTGCTATAAACTACTGGCTACCGCGACGGCAGGACTCTGATGTGAGCGAGTGATGGGTGATGGTCGATGGGTGATGCTTTTATCACGAGTAACACGGCATCCGATAAGCCGGAGTCTGCTCCCCTCCGACGAGCGTGTTTCGATGAATAATTATTATCTTCCCAAAGCGATATCGCAAACTGGGGAGAGTATTTCAGATGAATTGTGACAGACACCTGAATTGGGATTTTGAATAGACATTTTTTGCGATTTTTATATGCGTATGATGTAGAGTAGCTTGGAATAATTAGCTCTTGTTTTTTCTTATTCGGTGAAAATGATAATCACAAAAGTTACAGACAATGAAACAGGTCACAACGTAGTAATTTCCGATCCGTTGTATTTCCCTCAATTTTGTTCCAATTGGGAATAGAAAAAAATATGACCTAGTTATTTTTTTGCAAACTACTGATATATGAAATTAAAAGAATACGTGCAAAATCCAAATTTTCTCGCTCTGAATTCAAACTCCGTACAATTGAACGGGACAAGAGAAATTTGGATAACCCAGTTGAACGAAATCAATGAAAATATTATGCATTCCGCGTACTTTGAGAATTATGTGCATTCATTGGAATTCGGAACCAAAGATCGCAAATTTTCTGCAAGAATTCGAAAGAGTAAAACGTGATACTCTTGGGTTTTCGATCGGTTTTGATTCACTGTAAAGTCAGAAATCTCCGTTTATCTGTCCAGACACTCGACACTAATCATGTTGAGGAAGATTAGATCTCAGATTCTATAACTTTTAGATTGGTCTAATACTTTTCGTATCGACAAATGCGTCACTTTGAAACGAAGAGATGGTGATCGATTGGATATCTGCACAATCACTGATAGACACCTTCTAAGGCGATTCTAAAACGATCCGAGACAAACGAATGATGGAAGATGGTCATAGTTATGCCGATCTTCAATTTTGGCAAACTGAAAAAATCATAAAAATTCTGAGATAAATCGAAATCAAGAAGAAGATGAAGACTTTGGAAAAGAATTGTCAATTTGTACGACCTTCTGCCTTCGTTTTTGTTTCCGTTTTGAGTGACTTGTGAAAAAAATATTAATTGAAAAGGGGTGAAAAATACGACCTTATGGCACCAAAAGACCTTCTGCCATTAGACACGCGGTATGTTAGTTATCGCAGATCTTTGTCCCACTGTGAATGAATACCGTGCAGTAGCAACGACACCGAACGAGTTTCGTATTCCGAAAATTACCATAATTGACCATAAATTCTAGCTAAGTAAGTCGAATACAGAAAGAGAAAAGTTTCCACAAGCGTCGGCGAAATGAGAAAATATATTTTCAATAACATAGCTAATCGGACAATTACCGATGCGGAGAGCAATAAAAAAATTCCCAAAGACCATACCTGCCTCATGAATTCAAAGTCGTGGAATATTTTACCAACCAACCGATTTAAATATCCGAGGATCGTGAATGCCGAATTCATGAAACAAAACAAAAATCTATAGTCGAATAGGCAACGCGGTGGAATATTTCAGTTGTTGTTTATGCCACCGGCTATTTCGTGTGTGTGTTTAATTCAAAAGTTGTTCAACCACTTTTTACAAGTTAAGTAGGTAAGAAACCGGGAAAGGATGTGGAATTTTTCTGGCAATTCCCTTCCCACATTCATTCAGCTACTTTATTTGCAAATGCTTTTAGACCTGTTGTTCCCCTCTCGTGACGATTACTGTACTTTTTGAACCAGAACCACTTGTTCAAACACGGACCACGCATTTAAACTCAAACAGTGGAATTTTCCAGAGACTCTTTTGAGTACAAAAGAAGAAGTCAGACACTGTCGAGTCTGGGGCCTTTTTTGAACCACCTTTCAGGATGTCTCCTAAAAATCTACGAGTTTCGAAAATCATCGAAAAACTTCTTCGTCGACGATGTTCGGACATGTGGGGAGAACAACCTAAACAAGATTTGTTTACACGGTGTGATGGAACGAAGACAGATATCCTGTGTCCACGCGTACGTACGTATCTATACCGTAGTGGCTGAGCTGATCCGCGTGGCGATGTACTAATGAAATCAGGCAAAGGTCAAGACGCGGGATTTATTTATAATTCGAACGTCACGTATGTCAATACGCTGTGATTCGTATTTTTTCTATTTCCATCGTCTTGTTGCCAAACGCGAATCAAGAATGAGCCGTGCCCCCGAATTTGGAGGTGACCGCATGGAGCAAAATCGAACAAAAGAAATTCACACGTTCTACCTAATCAACTAATCATCGTATAAGATCGATCCATATCCCGCTTTCAGCGATACTTAATAGCACTTAAATGTCAAACGATCATCGTCAGCTTCCGGTCGTTTGGAACCAACTAATGATTATCAGAGTGAAGACAGTTTTACGACTCGATGTGATCCACTTTGATTATACTTATTTTTAAGTTTTTGAACCAACATAACACCGATAATCACAATCTGATCGGAATTATCTTTGATTATTTTTTTTTTTTGCTTTGAATGAATCGAGGTTACAACTACGATCTTATGTAACGATTACCATCAACCTTTGAGCAACGAATAATCGAGGCGTGATTGTAAACAACGAATCTCCGAGTACCGTTTTCGGTAGATTCATTCATTCTTATCTAAATTACAAAGCGAATAAATTTTTTCACATCATTTCCGATCAACGGCTCTTATTGTGATGAAATAGTTGCTCTTTTATCCCGACACACGTGACTATTGAACACTTTCCACTACAAGTTCGTCAACTGTTATTTTATTCATCTACGAACGGGAAGATAAGAGATAGAAGATAAAATTTCACGCCATAAAACTCTTGGAATAACTAAAGACAATCGTATTATATTACTTTTGGTTTTTGATTCTGATAAATGTCTCTTATCTTCTACGATAAGAGACGGCGAATAAAATTGGTGACCCAATTCTCACGCCTCTCAGAAATAACTTTGACACGGTTTTTCCAAAGTGGTAAAACATCGCGTATGTGGTTCCTATCTTCGGAAGATAATCGCATCTAGAAACCACACGCATGGTAGCACAGCGGAAGCTTTTACTTTATTGCACGTTGTCACCTGAACAAACTGCAATTGTTTGAATTTGGATCAATTCAAGACTGTCTCAAACACGGAGTAATCGAGATTACTTAAAAAAAGACTCAGGACTCTGAAGATGATGATGGGAAATCGAACAAAAAATCTTTATCTTGTCAAACACTTTCAAGGCGCCAGTGATTATCCGAGTTATTCAATTCACGAATAGCTTCTGTGACGTCATAGTACCGGTTATGACATCGAGGACGAGCCTCCCGGAGCCAAACATCGGACCCGTAAATTCACAGTTATAAGCAAAAAAAAAATTCACACGAGCGTCCCAGCTGTAAAAACATGATCAACACACGCCCGTAATTTACGATAATGAAAAATCTTCAACGACTGTGGAGAAACAAGAAAAAGATCGTTTTCGATTTCATGTCCAAAGCATAGGCAACATTTTTTATATTTTCACACAACGTTTCATATAACCGTCGATATTTCGTTATTGAATCCCATTAATCGCCGTCATAGCTCGAAGAAGCATGGATAGAAAGTGAGCGCCGCATGCTTGCTATTCACAATCAGCTAATTGTCGCATTTAGTCTTCAGATCATGATCACACACGTTCACACCACACTGGGATCCACTCACCTTGCATGTTAAGTCGAAGATTCGATCCCGGCGTGTTTTATTGCGGTTTGATTATTTTATTTCTACGAAAATAGTGTATTGTGTTACAAGTGCGGAAAGAGGCTGATATCCGTCGAGTGTGAAGTTAGCAGCGCGAACCGACAGCGAGCCGAGGTGAGTGCTGCTATCACACGAGCTAGATATCGGCCTTCCGCACGTGCCACACACGATATTTTTTCTAATTCCTGCGATGGAAAGTTTTCTGCACTGCTCGGAGAAGTGGCACTTTACGTACGCTATACATGCTTCGAAAATCAAACTTTCCATCGCATGCAGGAATTACAGAAAATATCGATATCTAACTCGTGTGATAGCAGCACTCACCTCGGCTCGCCGTCGGTTCGCGCTGCTAACTTCACACTCGACGGATATCAGCCTCTTTCCGCACTTGTAACACAATATACTATTTCTCGTCTCTCCTGCACCGCAGTGTCTCTTCGCGGTGATTGTAGCCAACTGATGATAACACGAGTCGTGTGCGATACGGTGAAGAGAGAAAAACAAACTGAAGTCTGTTCTACTTGGGGAAAAAAATAGCGTCGACGATTGGGTGTCTGGTAAAATGGAGAAATTCCACGGTCAACTAGGCTCGGTAATCACTGCGAGATAGTGCAAGAGATATCGCGGGTTCACGCTTGCGTTATCGACGGGCCTCCGCAAAAGGGCCAAATTCACACCAGAGGTAGGCCTCGGGTTAAAAATATACATTGGTTAAACGGGGTCCACTCGGTGCAAACGAATATGTAATTACCCGATACGTTTGTGACTTGATGTGACCATTTCTCTCTAATATACATATAGAAGACATTATGTGACTCATTTTATTAATAAAGTGTAAAGTTTAGTAGCTCAGGTATACCACACAAATTCAAACTTTCTACGATCTAATGATTCTCGGGTTCTTGACCTTCGAAACTGAAAGGAGGATGTTAAGAGGTGCCGATTCTTGTCACTTTCGATCTTTACATACCATGTTGACATTTTTTTCAATCAATCGGAACGCTAAATCGTTGCTATCGGTTCTTTGATCTCGATGACTAGCATTTTTCTTGCAATGTTTGTTCAGTGTATTTTCAATATCGAATTCATTGTAATACGTGGTCTTGGAACTCGGAAAGAAATGAAATAACCGTGGTCGATCTTCGTGTTCGAAGACATTTTGAGAATTCTTACAAGTTTTGTTACTCGATTACACAGACTTTGAGAAACAATTTATTACATTCTTGAAAAATTGCAAAAGGTCAGACTGGCAGCGTGGACGCGACGATTTTCTTCAGCATACATGTCCGCAGAGTTTCAATTGAAGCGTTTGTCATGAAAAAGAATGAAGCTGAAGCCAGCAGCGAAAAGGACTGACAATTCAATCAAAATTATACAACCAGGCCACAGGATTTAAAGTTTGTGAAATATTATGGAAAGGAATTGAAACTTTGAAACGTTTGGCTGCTAGCTTCAGCTTCATTTGACAAGACATTGTACCTAGAATTTCCAAATTCATGAAACTTCGGATGCGTAAAGTGGCACTTTGAACTCCTAAGAATGACCCTGAAAGATTCGTCACGAATTCCGAATCACCCTGTATTACTGCATCTTTGAAACGTCTCTTTCCGCGCCGTGAAGTGCCGTTTTAATGCCTGTGCCGTAAAAAATATTTATTCAGGTAAAACCATCAAGAGTCACTTTGGGGCCACTTGAAATGCGTATAGGAACTGCTGTACAAAGTAGTAAACTGCAGTTCGCAATCACTTTTAGTGTTTTGCGCGGATTTCTTTCGAATACATAACTGATAATAAACAGGATATGGAACAAAGTTGTAGAATAATGTATTCTCGTGGCGATGGGTTGCCAGTCGTCCACATGTACAATTTTTTTATGGAAAGTGAGCCAAGATTCTGAGGTATGGAGTACTCCACCAAAACCATAGGGGGATCGCCGGCCCTTGAAGCAATCCTTCCTCTGGAATCTATTGGAGTGAAAACTCACTCTGGGATAGTGAAGACTGCAGCACCACTTGCATCAATGTCGAATGTCGATTACAAGAGCTTATAGCTGCAGAAAAACATAATCAGGAATCTCGTTCAAGAAAAAGTATCAAGGCTTCATATCGAGGGTTTTAGAGGAGAGATTGTGAGGTTAGGTTGACAGTGACGTGGACCGAGCAAGGCTCTCGCCATGCAGTCACCACAAAGTCAACATAACCATCGATCGGTATTCGCATTCCTTGAAAGTGGATTGGAATATTGAATAACAAGCTTCTGTCGAGACATTTCTGTGAGAGGTAATCAGTCTGCAGACGTGAAGACCACGGGAGGATGTCTTTCATCGCGAAATTATAGAATACTGCACGTGTACGAAGCTAGTTCACTAGTCAGCGTGGGTCAAGGTTAGAGAAAAGCGCACATCTCTCTGGGTTATTGATCGAGCCCTGTGCACCAGCAGCCAGCGTGGCGGAACGCCTGATCAATTCCTTCTGCTTCCTTATCGGGGATATGATGTGACGAAGAAGCATAGCGATTATTCACACTGTGATAATATCGTCGAAACTCAATAAAAATTGTCAAGTAAACAAACTGGTACATCGCTCGTTATCATATTTCGCCTAAATCGCGGCGTTCCGCGCCTAATTCTTCCGCGCAATCAATAGAAACACTATTCAGGTTGTAAGGCACCTCGTTACAGCTCCGTACCACAAGATACCAGCGCTCTCTGCGGCCGAAAGTTGCGGCATTTGGAATTGCACGCTCCCGCCAAGATATTTTACTTATTCCTACACTGAAATTCATTTTGGTTGGCACCTGTCCTAGCTTATATATGTTATACGGAGACGAAGTCAGATGTAATAATAAGAAGAAGAAGAAGAAGAAACATTATTGCCGTGTGCGCAATCGTTGCACGCGCAGCAAGGAGAGAATTAGGTTAGGTCTGGGTTGAGAGTGGCGCTGTGAACAGTCCAGGCCATATGACATACTTCAGGATCTAAAATTCTAGCAGAGAGGTGAATGACTTGTTAAAATATAACGTGTCAATAGCTCGTGACATAATGAGAAAAAACTGTAGGATGACAAATAACCGAAATAATAACAACAACAGAATTGAATTGATGGAAAATAAATGAGAAAATAGAGGAAATAATCAGAAGTAAATACAAAAAAATAACTGAAATAATATGAAATTAATGAGAAAATTAATAAAATAATGAAAAATAACTGAAATAAATGAAATAATTTGAATTATTTTTCGTACACATGACTGTCCTCCAAGTTTAACCGAATTGTGCGAAGGATTTATTGACACGTCGCTGTTATTATAGAACGGGTAATCAATTTGATCTGCTATTTATACGTCAACACCCCTCCAATGGGCAACGGTGAGGATCAGTTACCGTTCCTTGTTTCTGTTATCGGTGATGGGATGCAAGCACATCGATTAATTCCGCCTCATCGTGTCGTGTTCGATTATAGGGGATTTTTCTTCCGATTCAAAAAAGACGAAACGTTTGAATTGAAGACCATATCAGAATTCACTGACGTCAAGAGAAATTTTGAGGGATTTGATGCAACTTCAGATGACCTTAAAAAAAACTTGGAGAAAAAGTGGTTTCTTCGATTCTTCTTAATTTTCCATCCAGCGAACCAATTAATTAATTCATCTCTGACTGAACAAAGTTTCGTAAGAATGTGACTAACTTCTAAATTTCCGATCACCTACAGGAATATGAACAAGAACAAGCTGCCAATAAATTGTGTCAGAAAAATGACTATGATTATTTTAATTTGATTACAAATCCGAAATTTGTCGCAATACACATTCTGGCTCATTGGCCTACGAATTTTTCGCCCAAATTGTGGATTCTTGCCGCCTCCGGCAACACGCGTACCCATCCTCACGTTTGTGCTAGAATTTCATATAGTATAGTATAGATAAATCTCCGCTTACTTTAAGTACACAATGATAAAATACCTATGTGGTTTAGCGCCAACTGTTATAGCAATGAGGAATGTCAGTGAATTACGTTCACCCCATAATTGCGAGCTGGATTAACTAATTTTGTTTCTGATTGCGGTTGGCTCTACGGAATTAAGGAATTCTCTATGTACATATAAACAGACAGCGATACACCAGTCAACCATCTACTTAAGGGGCTTTTGATACTCAAGCCACCTCCTTAATTACTCCTAAATAAGAATCTTAGAACTAAATTATTTTCTTTGCGATATACTTTTTATGTAGCTTTCACTATCTTTTAACACTCATTGTCAGTCTAATTTCAGCCTTACTCATTTTTAGCCTTATACCTACTGATTCGTACTTGATGATTATTTTGTTCTTCAATCTTCACCCTTGTGAATTAAAGCTTCATTGAGCTTCACCAGTTCGAAATATTGGTGAAAAAAACGGAGTTAAAAAAATTGGGGTTTTGCATTATTTTTTTCTTGCTCATTTTCCATTTTAATATACAACATGAAGAATTAAGTAGGTCATCTTTCTTCTGTATTCAGTTCAATTGAAATTTGAGGCAATACAACGGATTGAATATAACCGAAAAAAAAGAAACACTGAAATCATAATTTTATGATCATCATTTGTAAATTCCCGCCGTTGATCGACCGATCGAATCTACCCAGCCGGTAAGTGCGCAGGCGATACCGATCGTCGGTACGATCGATCTCAATCGCGAATACGTCGATAAGTCATAGTTTGTTTGCGATAAAACAGTTTCTAAGGACTGAAGTGCGGTAATTTTGAACTCTTAAAATTCTTCGACTGATTTCGAGGTCTTGACTATTATTTGATGAATGCGATGACGATGCTCACAGTTTCGTTGCTCGATATTTTGACCAACAATAAGAAAATTGAAAAACCGTTTTGATCAATAAATCAGTGTAAAAATGATTTATTACTCTGTTCAAGTGCTGTACCGCGGATATTTTTCTCCGATAAAGTTCTCGAACGTTTAATCATCTTGTGGAATGTGACAAGTAAATAAATCACGATGCACCGATAATAGACTCCGCACTTTCTTTACATGATTGCAAGAAACTTTATCAAATTCCCTAATCTTCGGTAATCCATGCAGTAAATACCCACCGTTTTATCTCTGAGTGTAAGTCCTCTCTAAATCCCCGGCTTTGATGCATCGTGGGTGGAAATCTTTCGTCGCTGATATAATATTTCCGTGTATATGCGGCATTCCACGTCAACTCGACCAACGATTTTTTTCCCTCACCATTTTTTATTCGCTTCACGATTTCCTATATGATTCTTCAATCTCAATAAAGCAATTCTGAATTTTTTAAGATTTGTCCCGACAACCGTTAATTTTTTATGATTATTCCAACCCCATCTGAAATTAGATTTTTTTTGATCGGAAAAAATTCTGAAAAATCTAATTTTTCATTCCGATCATTTTGACACCCATCCAATAAGGGGCCGATTGTTTTTTCAGCGTTTTAAACATTTTGAACAAACAGAACTCCATGTTGCAACATTGCAAAAATTTTAAAAAAATTACGAAAAATTCTTTGATCAATTCTAAAATTTTCGATAATTTTTTTAGGGTTAAAAAAAAATCCAGTACCGGGTGGAATAATCATAAAAAATTAACGCTTGACGAGAATAATCTGAAAAAATTCAAGAGTGCTTCATTGAGATCGAAGAATCATGTAAGAAATCCTGAAGAGAATTTAAAATCGTGAGGGAAAATAATTGGTCGAGTTGACATGGAATGAAACGCGAAATAGTATATTTCGATACAAGTGCGAAAGGTTTGTTTTGGCACGAGTGGGAGGTTTCTCACGAGTAGAAAAACAACTTTCGCACATGTATCGAACAAAATTTTATATCACAAACGCGGGTAAAGTCCGATTATACGCACGCTTGCGTTCGAAAAGTCGCGCTTTACGCACGGAGTGAAATAATAGTATATTGTGTGATAAGTGCGGAAAGAAGGCGATATCCGATGAGTGTGAAGTTTGCAACACGAGCGAAGGCGAGCAGCCAGCATTCATACGAGTCTAGTGTCGTTCACTCACGAGCCGCAGGCGAGTGCGGGATGACACGAGACGAGTGTGAATGCTGTGCGAGCCGAGCGAGTGATTCAAACTTCACACGAGGCAGATGTCGCCTATCCGCACTTATCGCACACCATATTTTTTATAACTCCTGCGGGAAAGCTTGATTTGAGATGCAGACGAATAATATCTGACAGCTGAGCAAATGGCCGACCATAACCAACCTGAAGTTAGGCGATAATCTAAGTTGACACATCGCTGCCGCCTGGGGGCGCCACTTCGCGGACGCTTGGACGTCGCCACCGACCGATGGCGCTACTGAACGACTGACTTATTTCAAAGTGCGCGTGCGTGATAGTGAAGAAACGTAGATTGCTTGAAGTGCGCATGCCTGTTAGTGAAATATTGACGATAATGCACGATGTGCGCATGCCTGTTAGTGAAATAATGACGATAATGCACGATTGCGCCTGCGCGATAGTGAAGAAATATTACGTTTTTTCACTCATCTGAAAAGGGGCCCTTTCCAAACCAGACACAGGCATCGAAAATCAAGCTTTCCACGCAGGTGTTATAAAAATACGTTTTCTTCTTTCCCGTGTCCATTTTTAATTTCCGATTCACTTCAAAGGTTCTAATCTGATTCCAACATTCTTTCATCGAAATGAGTCAGGTCTGGGTGAAATTCCCAGCTTCCTCATCCATCTTCCTTCGAATCCGAATGGGAAAATCTGCTCCACGAAACCAGACACTACTGCAAACGAAGTATTGTTCGTCGCTTTCTCAAGAGGAAACCAGCGATAGACGGTGATCCGGAGTCCGTAATTACGGATCTGCCCGTTCTGAGTAAAGGAGCTCCTTTTCCTCGACTCTAATTCCGAGTAAAAGGACGCGGGGAAAGTTGGTAGAAAAAAAAACCGCTCGTACGACATCGCTTTGCGTCACATTCCATCAATTTATTAGCATAGCATTGAAAACGCTTCTTTGCAAAAGACAAACGACATGTCATTTTCTTTGGAAAGCAATTATTCGTAATGTGTGAATGAGGGAAACTGAGAAAAAAAAGTCCTGTGATAAGTTATGGTCGGTTATCGAAATTTAGCGACAATCTAGTCACTTTTTTTGCTGATAACTTGGTCCAAAAATATTTTGTTTCAATTTCCGTCATTCAAACGATGAAGGATTGCTTTCCGGAGGAAATGAGACGTCGATAGACGTAATCGGATCAACCGTGTGCCTGAAACCTCACGGCAAGTGATTTTTGATTTCTAAAAAGTCAATTTTTCGATGTGTAATGAAATTTGGATAAGATATCAATGATGTTTGGAGTAGGGAAAGGTTCTGGAGTTGATTTGGAACGGCTTAGAGAAAGATTTTGGGAATACAAAAACGGTGATTATAGACCAGGAAGTAGAAACGCCGCCGGACTTAATAACAGCGGACTAAGCGCTTCAATTTACGGGGACCACTGACCCCAGCTTATAATGTGTACCAGAATTCAGAGTGGAGAACGCGATTATAATAAGGTGAAATTCCCCTCGAAGAAAAGACTTTCGTTACGAGTATGAGAAAGGACTTTTACAAACTACGTTGTCGAACGGCTAACTGGACGTTGGCACACTTCGATCCACCTCCAGTTTCTCGTTTCTCATTCTAGAATTAATTAAGACCGTACCTGACTCGCTTCTGCAACGAATTGAGCGAATAACACATTTTCGGCGATGCTCGTTTTTGTACCGGAAATTAGCTAACTGGACGGAAAAACACTTCAATTTTTCTTCAACCAGTTTTCACGCTCCGATGAATTTATGTGAAACAGTAATCAAGTGAGTTTCGATTGATATCTACTCGTCTGACTTTTTTGTTTCGGTTTTGTTGTCAGTGACCGAGATAAAAAGAATTTGGGCAAAAGCCAAGAACTGTGACCTCCAATTTTTTTACGTTCTTGTGGCTATTTTTACACGACACAATCAAAGATATTCACTTTAAATCTGGACAATTTTGTGTTCCATAAAATCCACTCGATAATATAATTGTATCAATTCTGTGTTGACGTTAACATTTTTCTCACTCAAAACGACAAACACGATAAACTCCACTCTCTAAAGCGATCTTTTTATACCTGCTAATTACTTCACGAGTTTACAATGGATTTGGCAGAATTTTTTATGCTAATGTTTACCGAGGAGAATGATAATCGTAGGTTGAATCATCGAGCTTGCAGAAACAGCGGAACCGCGGTGACTGGAGGCTTCAAAGCTTCTGGGAGCTTTTACACCGACTTCGATGCTATAGGTATAAACAGTGGTTCCATTGGACGCAGCCAATGAGGACAGTCGTCTTTTTTAACTCATTGCTGGCTGTGTCCAATGGAACCGGTGCTAAAATAATATTCTCACCAAAGTTAGTGTAAAAGCCGAGGGAAATAATTTGATGAAATAACGTGTGTAATAGCTATTGAGAAATATTGAGAAATAACTGAAATAATGAGAAATAAATCGAATACTAAGGAATTTCAGAGAAAATCGATGAAAAAATGAGAAATAACCGTGGAAATGAATGAAATAATGAGAAATAAGTGAAATAATAAGAAATACACTCGGACCCCACTTATTTGACCAACTCGGGACCGGGAACCTTCAGTTATTTGACGGAAGTAGGGGCCCCCACTCATCGTCTTTAAATGGCGACCGTCAGCTGCGCACCCGTACATGCGCTGGTTTCCCCAACGCCAGAGGCTCAGGCAGCCCAGTGGTGGGGGTAGAGGGAGTCAAATAACTGGGGCGGAATCGGTCAAATAAGTGGGGCCGTCAAATAAGTGGTGGTCAAATAAGTGGGGTCCGAGTGTAACTGAAAAAATAAATGAATTAATTAAAGAGAAGAAATTCAATAGGAAATAAAAAATTAAATTTGAACTGAAAAAAATAGTTTGAAATCAACGAAATAATTTGAAATGAACGATTTCATGAGTTGAAATGAAAAGTAAAAAATTGTAATAGAAAAATAATGTGAAATAAAAAAATTAAATTAAATCAATTGAATTATTGCACTAACAAAAAATATTGTCAATCAGATCTCGAGTTATTTTCCACTTTATAAAAGCCGGAGGACAGGATCCGGTCCATTGCTGAATTCCCGCGGCTAATCTTCGGATCTACTCAACCCATTATACACGAGTCTCAAGATTTAGGCGAAAGCCGCAAGTCTCTAATCAGAAGAATTTCTAGTTATGGGTTGAATTGCATTATTAACTATTCTTTGAGGTAGACCAAACTACAAACTATTCTTTGAGGTAGACTAAACTACATTTTTGTTCGAATTACTATTTTCATGGTTCTATACAATCATAACAATGATAAAAATTCTTTACAGTGTTTCTCCCCAAATAAAAACTCAGTTTATCTTCACCCTTGAAATAAAAGTAGGAATAGGTCGAGTGAGCATATGAACCGATAATAAAAGGACCATAAAATGTTTACTCGATATTCAAGAGCATATTTTGACCTCCACCCCAATCCGGTTGTGAAATGTAACAGCGATGCTGCGCTCCGCGCAAGCATCGATCACTTCCGCGTCTTCCAGTATCTCTGGGTCACCACGTGGTCGAGAGAAGAGGCGCGAGTATCACAGTGGGTCAAGTTCAAGCGGCGCGGTAAACGACCAGCAGCAGCGCCTCTCGCGTCGAATTTCTTACATCGCCTGGTGTTTATTTCCGTTTGTTGAGTCGAAATCAAATTTGTGGCGCGAAGCAGACTTTGAGATTGAAAGAATTAACGTCTGAAAATTCTAGAATTTTCATACAAGACACAAGGAAATAAAAATTAGATGATTGCAATCGCGTTTGAGGCGGGAAAACTTGAAATAATAGCCCAATAAATCTCGTTGCGCTGTTCCTGGTCACGCATGAAATATTGCGTTTCGCTTTTCTCCATCATCGCATCATCTGATATCAGACAATACTGCACCACTTATGGTATTAAGCTACGTTTGTATGATTGCTATTCACTCGCTGATTGTTATCTCGTTTTCATTTAGGGCTTTCATCTAACAGGTTATCAAAATTGAGTGAAGCTTCATGAGCCTATAAGCGAAATTGAAAATACGATCAATAATTGTGTGATTTAAAAAAAAAACGTCTATTGGTACTGACAATGGAATAAATGGTTCCTTATAGAAACATGTATAAAAAAATAATTGTCCTTCGTTCCTTCTATGAATTATTGATTGGCTATAGTTTTAGGTAATTCTATGACATTTTCAAATGAATTGTGGGCTCTTAAATATGCGTAGGATGGAACCGGACGCAGCTAATATATTGTTCGTGACGAATGTTCATCTCCACCAGTTTGATCGATATTAAATTCGATGTCAGTTGTTGTAGTCTGTGAAAAGCAGGAAGCCTCGATGATCCAAGGGTCATATTTTTAGTTATACTCGAGGGACGAGAACTACTCCGGAAAATACCGTGCAACAGACTTCAAGACTTCACGAAACTTCAGGGAGCTTCAAGGGAATTCAGGAACTTCAAGGAGCTTCGAGGGAATTCAAGGGACTTCAGAGACTTCAAGGGACTTCAAGGAACTTCAAGGGAATTCGGGAACATCAAGGAGCTTAAAGGAACTTCAAGGAGCTTCGAAGGACTTCAAGGAACCTCAAGGGAATTCGGGAACATCAAAGAGCTTCAAGGGACTTCAGGAACTTCAAGGAGCTTCAAGGGCCTTCAAGGGACTTCAAGGGACTGCACACACAGTTGTAAAGAGTTGTTCATCTCTCGGTTATACTAAATCTAGTATTTCTAGTATCCTACACAAATATCGGTATAAACGTGGCGCCATGCCAGAGGGAATAAACTTTCCTGAAACAAGCTCTTTAATATTCTACCCACGATTTTCCATTTCCATTTTTCCTAAACCGACAATTTACGAAATCGGATTTCGTATCTCACTCGTATCGTCAGTGTCGTTTTTTTATTCTTCATCGATCACAATCGCAATTTCCAAACACCGCGCGTGTCGTAGCAGAAATTCTTCAGATTATTTCAATCAAGTAGAAAGTCTACTGTGACGGACGAATAGCGTTCATAATAACGAAGAGCTTCTGCCATCACGTTCTTCGCATTTTTATTCTGTTTACTTTGTTATAATTACTCAGCGAATAGGTACTATAATCTGAATTTTAATTGACTTTCCTAAAGCAAACTTGACACCGGGTTTGACGATACGCTACAGACAATTAAACTTAATTGAAACACTCACATATAATCACCTAGTACAACTTCCATCGATACATGATTCGAAATCTAATTAAATTTAGTCACGTGATCGTACGAGTTCCGCACTGTACAATATTGACGGAAAAAGATTGAGTGTGCGGGGAAAGGTAAAATAATATGTGCACACAATAATCGTGAACGTATCCGCAACAAGTAATACGTAACCGCTTAATTAATACTCAGAGAATTACACTACACATCTCAGATGTTGTAGATATACCCATTACGCAATAGATGGGACGAAATAACGCGGGGAAAAAAATAATAATAATAATTATGATTAAGTCGGAGATCTCAGAGTTGAAGAGGTTAAATTACGAAAGAAGGAAATTTCACTTTGGATCGACAATCATATGCGGATATTTGATGATGCGAAAGAGTCATCACCCGTTTAATATTATACACACGTTCCGGAAAAAAAAAGAAATCATGGCGTATAATAACGCGCGGATCTAATCTAATTATAAAGTGATTAAAATTGAAGGCGTTAAGCCCGCAGGCACGGAGATACCGGTCCGTTGATTAATCGTCACTCATTCGATCATTCCGAAAAATGGTGGCCTAAAAAATCGCGAGCGTCTCACCAGAGTATTCGCGATGGTTATATGAGGTCAAATTTATCGGGATTATTTTTTGTTCTACTCATTTTTTGATAACTGTAATTATAAGACCGTCTTCGACCGCATTAAGAGTAAATTTGCATTCTACATAAGAAGCGGAGGATAATTAACAGCGATATGATAATAATGATTATCCGTATCTCGAGCGATGATTAGAGTGTTGTTATTGGATAACGGGGAAATGGATTAGGATTGAAATCGTTCAAATATCCTCAACAATATTAATCCCATATTTTTTCGAGGTTCTTAACAGGATTAAAATAACGAAATACTCCAATTCAATTCGGGTCATATAGTATAGCTGCAGATTATAAACAATAAATGCACGTCGTAGAAAATTATCACAGCTCAGATAATAAGCCAAATAACTTTTCCACTGAATATAATCATTATACAAATTCCAATATCGTCATTTCGATATGGGGCGAAATTTTTCGCACAATCTTTAAAGGATATTTGGCAAACGTTGCAAACGCAGACAACTAATTGCTTTTATAAAATATTCATTGTGTCACGCCAGGTGAAAATAACTCATTCAATTAATTCGTGATTCGCCTGAATTAATGAAAATTTACTGAATTAACAAAGAATCGCCAAAATTAATGATAATCAATAGATGAAAAAAAAAACGAAAACGGAAAATAAATTGAAATATTCAGATATTTACTTGAATTGAAGTGAATTATCGCGAAATGATGGCAAAACTACTGACTTTATTGAATTGAATGGAATTGAAGTTGAATTGAATCGAAATTGAATTAAGTTGAATTAAGTTGAAATCGAACAGAAGTTAAATTAAGTCGAATTGGGTTAAAATTGAATTGAATGGAGATTAAATTAAGTTGAAGAATCGAAGTTGAATTGAGTTGAAGAATCGAAGTTGAATCAAGATAAAGTTGAATTGAATTGAATTACAATTAAATT
>JAFFZH010015091.1:91781-121474 GCA_018420115.1 Euura saliciscinereae | reverse complement strand
TACTAAGTTCAAAACTTAGTTCAATGACTTTTACTGACTTCAAAACTTAGTTCAATGACTTTTACTGACTTCAAAACTTAGTTCAATGACTTTGACTGACTTCAAAGCTCAGTTCAATGATTTTTGCTGACTTGAAAACTCAGTTCAATGACTTTTACTGACTTGACGACTTATTTCAATTACTTTTACTGACTTCAATACTTCGATAACTTTTAGTGACTCCAAACCTTAGTCAACTAACTTCAAGAGTGCATGGGTAAGCCCCTCGAGATAACTTGAATCTACACGTAGAGAGAAATATACGCGACTATTCACATTTCGCCTTTTCACTGCATGAAGCCTTTTTGATTCCGATCTTTAATAAGTTATCTGCTGATTTTCGAACCGTCAGGTTCCTCGTTCGGACTAAAAATAGAAGTTGAATAAAAACATCAACATTCCGACGAGTATCGCGGAATGCTTTGCGAAAAAATATGTGCCAGCCGATACGAAACCCGTAGTAAGTACGACAGAGCGTTGAATTACACACAATTCAAGCCCATTGCACGTTACATACATATGCATAATGTATTGTCGAGGAAACGACCCAAAGTGACCTCGGATATTGAGCCAAAGACAATTATAGCGTACTCTAAATCGCGGGTATTTGTGTATTCATGCATGATCGACGATACCTCGTTTATTATCTGGGTATCCAACTATTTTATGTCTCTTTTTATCTGATGTAGAAAACCGGTTCATTGTCGTTGCCGAACAGGAGCGAAGACCCTGAATCCGGAAGTCCGGAAGTTACGAGGCTCTCGCATATAATTCCTATTATTTTCACGTAGCACAGCAGTCAACGCGAATAGCAGATTAAAATAGCAATGAAATGAAATTAAAAAACGTTTCATGAGATGTACAGAGGCTGAAAATGTAAGGAAAACAATTTATTGAAAGTATGATCAGTTTATCAAAACCTGTTAAATTAATAAGACGCTGAAAATCTGAATTAGGCAAGTTTGATAGAGTCTAGAAGCTACTTAGGTACTCCCACGGGAGACTATCGAGGGGGCCGGGCACGTAAGGGAATCAAATTACGCAACCACAGAGATTGCGAAACAGCTTAATACAGGCTGAGTCAATTGAACAAACGTTGAACCGCAAATACGGTGAATCTTACTCAGATCACGACAAATTGCAACACTGTGCAGTGCTGGGTCCCAACTCGACAATATTCAACGGGGATTTACGCCAATTGCAATAATCAAGATTTCCGCAATCGATCTTTCATCAAACTATCAATTCACTCTACAAGCTGCAATTCAATTCTTCCAGGGAAAAATTGATTTCAATATTCTCTCCACAGTAATTTGTCACTATTTCAACCGAGAGAAAAAATTTTGTCAATCTTGTTGAAAAATTGACGATTCAAATTAATACGATCGACTTATGTATCATACCGGAGACATTGAAGAAGGTCGCGTTCGCGTTGTCCTACCTAAACACTTTTCGTGGCGGGAATAATGAACGACGACTTCCGATTAACGCGAAGGATATTAGAGACTTTTAGACATCAAACTTGGCACGCAGATCCGAGACAGACACGTGACTAGGGTTCTTAGACCCCATAATGAGCGGATGATCCAATGGCGACGATAATAGAAAGGAGAATGTGAAAAATTTGCCGATTTTCGCCCTCCTCAAAATTTGACGAATGTGCGAAGCTGCATAATCGCGCGGGAATTATGCAAAGTTCCGCCTGATTAATGACCCCCAACATGCATATCGAAATCGCTTTCGAACAGAGGCGTGAGGGATTCACTTTTATTCGTAGCCAAATAATATAATCTTACAGTTACACCACAAGCACCGAACTATACCTAAGTGTTTAATTTATACAATTTTTCATCACATTCAAGATAAAACGTCACTCATACAAACGCGACTTACGTTTCATGACGCGTTGAATTGACTATCGAATTCCTTCTATCGAACGATTTATCTCACTCCCCTAGTCGACGACGTGAAGTTTGAAATTCGACGGACGAATTCAATCACTGTACGTGTACGTGACTACGTACGGTCCATTATCACGGATTGCGCGAGTTCACTCAAGGGGATTTGGCGCTCTTTATTACCGGAAGTACTCGAGCTCTGAGCCGGAGGGATCATCGAGTCCCATGTGCTGCGTCTGTTTCTGCAGATACGTTCGCGAACTGACCAGTTGGGTCAACGTGATTAGATACGATGGAAAAGAAAAGCTATCTGGATCCGGATTTAAACGCCACCTTTTACTCTGGATCTTGGCCAATTCGTACGCCTCAAAATAATTCAGCGCGTCGCAAATATACTGTTGCGAGCACGCCGTGCCCTCGTTGGCGGCATTGTTCTTCATGGTTCTTCAGCTTCTTCAATGGAGATTCTATTTTGACCATACGAGATTACCTCTGGCACTGTGACTCCTGGCAACGTTGTGCCTGAGGCACTGTTATCAGTTATTCCTCAGCGTTACGTAGAATAGAATCCGCTCGCAGCGCTAGTGTCGCAGGTTGTGGTGCCCCTGGAGAGCTGGCAACCCGCATTTGACTGTTTTGATTCTGATGCGATAGTTTTCTTATTTCTCTTGGTTGCAGAACTACAGAAACCTGGTTTTGTCCGCCTCTTCCATCATAACAGTTTTTTAATTGCTCAAAGTTCCCAGACACAATCCCAGACAGCTGCTCTAGGCTCGAATAAAAGATCATTATTAAATCATTGATCGAATCATAGATTGAAAAGATGATCGTTTCTCGCCCAAGAAGCATCAATTCGTCCAATGAAACCCATAATTCCCGATTACATGCAGTTATTTTCCCTGATTCAGAAGAGAATAACCTTAGCTGAAACCCTTATAATGTCAGAAACCAAGTCGTTTACCTCAATACAATATTAAATTGGATAAGCAATCTGCACTCAACGAACTAGTGTCTTAAGTAATCAGTGACCATAATCCGTGTGGGCGCGTGACCCGCGCGGTCTTTTCTGTGAAATCAAAAACCACGCAATATGGGGAAACTAATTGAGACGAAGAGATCCGGTCGAGTCGCATGACGCACACTACTTGCCACTTGCCGCGAGCCTTTTTATTTCGGGGAATCCTGTATAACGACTTCGAAGGACATGATCAGGGTATGGTCCTCATTTTCTGATCCATAAAAGACTTCAAGCGCTGTTCTGTAGACTCAAATTTGCCTTTTTTCCCTCGAAATTTCTTGTTCAAATGGGATGAACGGACGCAATTTGTTCGCCACAGAACGATGGACATAAGAGAATGACCGCAAGATGCAGGTGCGTATACATGTGACGGGATTAATTTGCTCGGGTCATCCCACGCGTCCCACGTTGGGAATATGATACATGTCACGAGATTTCCTTCACCTTTGAGACCCCGCGCTACCGCGATTAAAAAAACCTTCGCCAAAAGAATGAAATGAAAAATATTACAGGATATTATGTCAAGAGTGACGCGGAGTGTACAGAAACCCCGGAGATACTTATGGAATCACAAGGAGAGTATCTGCAGATCTGCAGACCTCGGGATCATGGAATTTGGTCAAATTAGCCATTTACTCTTATTTTTTGTCGCAAAATCTGTATAAGTGCATTCATCCTTTTTCCTTAAAAGCAACAATTATTGTTATTTTGCCATTTGTACAATTGTTTCTGTTGTAATGGGATTTTCCAATATGTACTGTAATAAATAAATGAGTTGTACATAAATTTTGTACATTCATTTTATTTCCAGCTGTTTGTTCTCCATTCACTATTCGATTGCAGTAATTGACTAGATCGTTTGGATAGCAGACAAACAATACGTAACGTACGCCTATTAGCTGTTCAGAAACGGAAGGAGAAACAATCTTCTCATTCGGAACCTTAGATCGTAGGCCATTATGTCACGGCCTTATCGTGAACTGACGACTCATCGAATCACGCTTGTTGAGAAGCCATTTTGGAAAAAGAAGAAAGAAGAAGAAGAATCACGCTTGTGCGCGGATCACTGGATAACCATAGCCTGCCCTATCGCTTTGAGTGACGTGAATAAACTGGGATTATCACTTTCGTAGGATTAGGCAATTGCGAATATGATCGCCACGGTCTAAAGACTTTTTATTCCCTCTGAACCTATTTGTACCCCACGCAATTGAATTTCTCGACGCCCTTATTGTAATCCAGTTTGTGAACCTTGGTCGTCCCATAAATGCCTTCTTTGCGTATGTAATGAGGCAAAATTGACTCATTTCAGCCCCTAAGGCGCGGCAAGTGTTTTTCTTCTTTTGTATAAAGCTCGTCAGAAAAAAAGTGTTAGCAGAAGTCTCAATTTTGCTGAATCATTTCTTCAGGGAAAATTCGTTGAATCGTGATTCAATTTTAAACAAGATAAAATTGAATTACCTCATCGTGGCCTGAAGATGATTATAGTAAATTACAAAACATTCGTAAATAATCTTCACGTTGGCGGATACACAACTTTCGTTTTTTTTTTATTTGGAACATCATCGTCATTCGTAATTCTTCGTTCCTCTTGGTTCAAAACAACTCAAGATTTGTCTGACCCATTATTCTTTTCAGTGAAATAATTCCAATTGTTTCAATTTTTTATTTCATTCCAACATCATTTTTTATACAACAAAACTTTCTCTCAATTTTTAATTTCTTTCGATAATCTCGGCAGTTTCTCACCAAAGTGAAAAATTCACACGTTAAACGAGTCGCACCCGGAAGCTGGAACAGCGATAGCCTCACGAAACCGCCGTGGATATTAATTCGTTGGGTGCCCAACCCGTAGCCTCTCACCTTTCGCCTCGTGACTTATGAGAAACTCAAGGTTTGGTGCCACTCATGTCAGGATAAACACTTGAACGAAATTCTTCTCTATTTCATTCAAGTAGACAAAAGAAGACGTAAATAATCGCCCGATGGAATCTTCGAGGCGTTCCAAAAGACCGTCGTAGGTGGAACAAGGTCGGAAGTGAATCAAATTAAAACGGATCACGGTGAGAGATAACAAATATTGTTCAGACCATTTCGGAAATTGTTTGACGTGATAATTGTCCTCGGCTGGGTCGTAGACTGCATTTATATGCCTTCAATCTGCTTTGAGCACTACCAGACATGAGAAACGGGGTAATTAATCCTACTGTTAAGGAGGATAATGGGCCCTGATTACACCGGCTCTGACTCCGCGCTGGAACAATTCCTTCGGACACCGAGGAGATTATCTCGTTAATCTGAGGATATTTCAGACCTCGACTGCATCAGGTATGACAAGACGTTACATAGTCAGTGTCATGATTTCAACTGACTTCAACTGACTCAGGTGGGAACGAAGTATATTCCTTGTCAGTCGACGTAAAAGCGATTTCACAATTGAGCACATCGATATTTTCACGCGGAATCGATCGAATGGTTTGTACTTTCGATCAAATAATGCGAGTAATAAAGAAACGAAAAAGGGAAAAATGTATAAATAAACGACTTTCATTCTTTTATCCTTTCAAGCCCCGAATCATTGAGTTGATCCTTCAGAATAAATATACATTTTGAGAGACACCGTACCAAACTATTTTTTTCGTGAAAATACTATAACTCAAGAGAATCGTTCTAAATTTTCATGAAGAAATATTGAAAATTGAAAGAGTTATGAATTTTTGAGTAGAAAACCGTGTTTTTCCGAACAATATTTTAGGATTTTTTTTTTTTTTTTTTTGTTTTTAAAAACCAAAAATTTATGGCTTCATCGATGAGAGCATATTTTTCAATGTTCAAATTATGTCTCTGGATTTTTATAAGGAAATGAATATAACGCGTCGTCTTGCTTCTGTAATCGATTAAAGTTGGCTCGGGCCAAATTGACCCGGTGTGACGATTGTGATCGACTACTTGCTATGAAGTGTTGTTCAACATTTCGGTGAACAAAATATGATCTGAATAACAAATCTCCAGACGTATCTCTGCGTTTGAATTATACAGACGATTTTAGCATTTGATCTCTTATCTTGAATATAAGACCATAAATTAAGATCTTATCTAAGAACAGTACCTGTGTAATTAGTATCATTAGTCCAGGTGAATTAGAAGGTGTGTTGTACTTCCTTATTACGGTTACTTACGTATACACATTTTTGTTCACACTTTCACAATAATTTAAACAATTATACCTACTGACAAAAAAAAGGTTTCCTTTCTAATCTTGATGATGCAGTGTTATACAGTGAATATAATATCCTAACGTAACTCCGGCTACTTAGGTCAGAATCCAGGTTGCTTGGGTTTGAATCGCGAGTATCCAGGTTATTCGGGTCAAAAATCAATTTGTTCCAATCAATATCATAAACCATTAATAAAATAGGATCGAATCGTCGCAGAAGTTGAATGTGCCGTCGAAAAGGATTAATTTGCATCGAATATGACAAAGGCCCTTGAATTACCCGTATCCGTTACAAAAAGAGGATTCAATCATCCGGCATCATTAATTATCCAAGATTATCTTATAGGCAACGAGATATAGACGGGAGTAATTGCTTGTCATCGAGAAGCTGTTTTCAATTTCATAAGATCATGAACTCGGCAATAACTAACTAAAAAAACAACTGACTACACCATGTAACAATGACGTCGACCCGAGATTGACGGCCTAGTGCCCAAAAACAGGGTCAAACGATACAGACTCACAAAGTTGCCACCCTTTTATGGTCGGGACCGTGATCTTTACGTCAGCACAGCTGGAGATGATCCGCATCGACGATGATACGACGACAATGGACCGCGTCCTCGGGGAACCGGAGATGAGTTATCGGCGACATGAATTTCGTCCTTGTATCACACTCATGCTCTTCGGTGGTCACCTTGTCAGTCCACCTGACCTATAGAGGAAAATACATTGCGAACGTGATAGCTTCTGCACACTCTTTTGTAATTTGGTTTACCTAGTAGTTTCAGTTTTAATTATAGTCTAAGGTGTGGTGATCGGAGGTGAGAGATTCGTTCCGATCAATCAAACGTTTTGCTAGAGGGGGTCCAGCTCATTCAATGATTGCACGGTGTTCTGGTTCGAGCCAGAATTTCCTTGCTCGTTCATACAGCGATACTTGATTGCCGGATTTTCCTGATTAAGAGGAACGAGCTAAATTATTGGTATTGCTGATATACAAATTCAGCAATCACGTGACGCGAATATTAAGAAGGAATCTGATGGCGTCAACCAATTTCCGGAAGGAAATTCGGTGTACAGATTTCGGGAAGGAAGGGAAAAACGTAAAATAAATGAGTGAAGTCAGCTTATTGGGAGGAAAGTTCGACTCGCGATGATGCCATGGCTCGAATTGAACAATGAATCGACGAATTGATTCTTTATTCTTGTTACTTTGAGAGCTTCTTCGATGTAGAACGTAAACGGAAAATTCTTCGAAAATTATAGTGAAATTATTACTTGTGGAGCTGCACAGTCTGCAGTATGTCAAAATAGGATCTTGAAAAAAATACATACGAAAAGGCCTTCGCAGAATCCGTAGAAGCAAAACCCGCGTAAAAACTGAATTCCTGGCTAATAATTCTATGCCGTAGCCGCTGTAGGAATTCCTAGGAAGAACGTAACGTATCTGTTGCACGAAGTCCATGAGGCATGCATAGGTCGATATATGATATTTTTAAACTGTGTTCATATCATGTATACAGTTAATTGTTCTTCATTGCTTCATGATAAAGCGTGTTCTAAGACTTGAGACGAGATGCATGAGTCCTTTGCGTTGCGAGAAGGGGAATATGGAATGATATCCAATGACTTGAGTCAAGAACTATACAATATACAATTAGCAGTTGAATTGGCGAAGGCGGATCTACCAAAATTCAAAAGTCACTGAGTGATGCTTTCTAGACGTCTGTAGACATAGTCCGCAATCGTACTTACAAGTAGGTAAAGGACACGAGATTGAAAGGCCGTTGGACAAGAGCCCACTATTGTATTGAATGGCGGAGGAAATTGACGATTTTTGGCCCTCAGTTCATTGCCATAACTGATTGTGAGACTCTGGATGCGTGTTCGAAGATAATGTATAAGAATATCATGACAATCGGACACTTCGTGCATGTGCGCCTAGAAACAGGCAATTTGTATCATTGCAGCGCGATGTGTGCCAACAGTATGAAGGAGGAAAAGTACTAAGAGTATAGCTATAATCACAGTCACGTTGATTAGTTTTCATTACTGAACAATATAACACGAGTATTTTGTCACCTCAAGACTGAATTATATTTGAAAATCGACAGATCTTGCAGCACTACCCGAACTATCCAATCATTTACTGTTATACCGACTATCGATAAGCGTACTATCTACTATACCGACCGTGGCGTGACGCATTTTTGTTACATTTTACCATTTGAGCTCCTATATCGCACTTTTACCCCGAAAGCTGCATCTTGAATGCTGATACATAAATACAACCCATGCCATGGAGGAGAAATAAGAGTATAGATAATTGCCTATATTCAGGTGTTTTGAAAACTAAAATCTGGCATTTCACAAAATCGGAAGATTCCGCGCCGCGTTCACCGGTCGTCCTACGGGTGGCGCCACCCTTATCGTCGATTTATTTCGCTGTAGATATATTTACCGTCGATAATGTAGGATCACATCATTCATATATCAATATATTCAAGTTTTTTCGTTATTAGAGTCCTGATGATCAGGTTAATATTCGTTTCTAGTTTTTTTATATGCTCCTTTACACGAACAATCGCGGCGATCACTGCTATCGAGTATCGATATCGTTGCGAGCGACGAAGGTCGAATGTGAATGTGCCGACTGTCGCTTTGTTCGATAGTTGATACATGTGACAGGGTTTTGAACATTGAACCGCTTTTTAGGAATCGAATTCAAGAACCAATCGGATGCTCGAAAATATAGTTCATGGTCATTATTTTCGTATTGTTGCATTGTTTTTTTTTTATCGGTAGATGATAAAAACAAGTTCTTTAGATGTCGGTAACGTAGTGGGGTTTGGCCAGCTCACGCTCATGCTGCATGGATGAAGAAGAGAAAATTATTCTTATCATTTCTTCGTCTTCATCCAAACTGGCTTGTTTTTAGAGAACTTGTTTTCATCATCTACCGATAAAAAAAATGTGACTTTTGAAACAAATGCAATTTTTGAATCCATGTCACATGTATCGACTATCGAACAAAGCGACAGTCGGCACATTCACATTCGACCTTCGACGCTCGTAACGATATCGATACTCGATAGCAGACGCCGCGATTGTTCGCGGCCACGACGACAGCGATTGACGTTATATTTTTCATTCAAAGAATCTGAATAAACTGTCAATTATCTTACGATTCGTCGACAAGTCAACACAAGCTTTCGAAAAAGGTCCATCACACTCGGGTCTCGCATTCCCAAAGCCCCTCGAACCAGTGTCTCGTTAAATATTCTAGGTTCGTTTCGTCAGATCGTCTGCTACACGATGTTGCGCCATGTTCGAGCCACGTCCTAACTTGATGGAAGCGGCACCGTGTTTAGGTTTACAATAAGTCTGGATTGATCAGACAATTTTATACCTTTAAAGAGACAAAATAACCGCGGAAAGCCTAAAAAAATGGTGAGTAGAACAGCGATGTTATCACCCTTCATTTTATCCCCTCATTTAACGCTCCACGAGCGAACGAGGATACAACAAATATCCGTGACACGGTGACAAATCATTCCCACCCTTTTCTCAACCTCTCAAATACGTCAAAACTGATTCCTCAAAAAAACAAAAAATTACAACAATTTCAATTTTTCTCTCGATCATTTTCTAATCACATCGATTTTCATGATACAAAAAAAACAACACGAAAATGATTTCACATAATTTTTCAGCCGTTGCGACTGGACATAAAGCGCAAATTGACGGCGAGATCGGACAGAGTCAAGAGCGTCGATCTCCATCCGTCGGAGCCATGGATGCTGTGTTCGTTGTATCAGGGGAACGTGAACATCTGGAACCACGAATCCCAGACGTTAGCGAAAACGTTCGAAGTATGCGACCTTCCGGTGAGGGCGGCCAAGTTCGTGCCGAGGAAAAACTGGGTCGTTACCGGCTCGGACGACATGCAAGTCAGAGTGTTCAACTACAACACTCTGGAAAGAGTTCACGCCTTCGAGGCGCACAGCGACTATGTCAGATGCATCGCTGTCCATCCGACGCAGCCTTTCATCCTGACTAGCAGCGGTTTGTATTTCTTCGTTATCTTTGTTCGAATAATTGGGGTCCAAGTATCTCGCCGTCATTCTGAAACCGTACAAAACTCAAAACTCAACTCAACATTTGATGTAATTATTCATCGTCGTCGTTATTAGTTCCGTTTTTATGGTCGGGAAATATTTGTTCAAGGACTCGATGATTCAGAAACTATTTTTTCTCGTGTCGAATCGCTTTAGAGTCTTTTTACGTTCTTGTAAAGCAGTTTTTTCTCCCTGACTCGGATTCAATTACACGATCTTTGCGTTCGGAGAGAAGAATTGAGGCCGAACGAAACGATAAAGCCCCGAGGCACGGTATTCATTTCTTCAAATCACAGATTGCTTTCACTGCGATGAGTTCAAAACCGCATAAAATAGCGTAAAATTGCATAAAAGCACTTTGAAATCGCTTGAAATTGCAATTTACAGAATTCCTTTAGACTCGCAATTCCCAAAATTGTGTAAAATCACTTATTATCAATGCAATGATCTCTCTCATATGATCTGTGAATGTAAAGCCCTGGAAAATATCTTGAACTTATTTCTCAAATCTGTATACCATATTGATATTTTTTGTATTGCGTTGAAACCACAGATGACATGCTGATAAAATTATGGAACTGGGACAAGTCGTGGCTCTGTCAGCAAGTGTTCGAGGGTCACACGCACTACGTGATGCAGATAGTATTCAACCCGAAAGACAATAACACATTCGCTAGCGCGTCTCTCGACAGAACTGTAAAAGTCTGGCAGCTTGGTTCGTCGACGGCTAACTTCACCTTGGAGGGTCACGAGAAGGGCGTTAACTGCGTGGATTACTACCACGGGGGCGATAAGCCCTACCTGATATCCGGAGCTGACGACAAATACGTCAAAATATGGGACTATCAGAACAAAACCTGCGTTCAGACCCTCGAAGGACACACTCAGAACATTTCTGCGGTTTCCTTCCATCCCGAGCTGCCCATCTTACTCACAGGTTCCGAAGACGGTACCGTGAGAATTTGGCACGCGGGAACGTACCGACTCGAGTCCTCTTTGAACTACGGATTCGAGAGGGTCTGGACAATCTGCTGCATGCGAGGATCGAACAACGTCGCTCTCGGCTACGACGAGGGCAGCGTCATGGTCAAAGTGGGGAGAGAAGAGCCAGCTGTGTCCATGGATTCCTCGGGCGGCAAAATCGTCTGGGCGAGACACAGCGAGGTTCAACAAGTGAACTTGAAAGCGCTGGGCGAGGAAGCCCAGGACGGAGAACGGCTACCACTCGCCGTCAAAGACATGGGGGCCTGCGAAATATACCCGCAAACTATCCAGCATAATCCGAACGGCAGATTCCTGGTCGTTTGCGGAGACGGGGAATACATTATCTACACCTCAATGGCTCTGAGGAATAAGGCCTTTGGACAAGCCTCGGAATTCGTCTGGGCGGCTGATTCTAGCCAATACGCAGTCAGGGAGGGAACCAGCACCGTTAAAGTCTTCAAGAATTTCAAAGAAAGGAAAAGCTTCAAGCCTGATTTTGGGGCTGATGGTAAACTCGATTTTTTTTCATCATTATTTTTCGTTGTATGAATTTTTCTTATGGACAGCGAATTAATTCTCCGCTTCAGGTATCTTCGGAGGTTTCATGCTGGGAGTATCCTCAGGCTCCGGTCTTTCGTTCTTCGACTGGGATTCCCTCAAGCTGATTCGCCGCATCGATATCCAACCGACGCACGTTTATTGGGCCGAAAACGCGTCTCTAGTTGCTCTAGCAACAGCCGACCAATACTTCATACTGAAATTCCACGCAGACGCTGTGAACAACGTCCCCGAAAATACCGAGGACATAGAAGACGCTTTCGAAGTAATTATCTCCTAAAAACACAATCCAAACATCGTCTGACTCAATTTTTCCTCTTCATTCTAGATGGTCGCAGAAATGAGCGAAGCAGTAAAGACCGGACTCTGGGTCGGCGACTGCTTCATCTACACCAACAGCGTCAACAGAATAAACTACTTCGTCGGCGGAGAGGTTGTCACCATTTCACATCTTGACAGACCGATGTATCTGCTCGGCTACGTGCCCAGAGACAACAGGCTCTACCTCTGCGACAAGGAGCTCTCCGTCGTTTCTTACGCCCTACTGCTCTCTGTGCTCGAATACCAGACCGCGGTGATGAGGAAGGACTTCGACACTGCGGACAGAGTCTTGCCGACGGTTCCCAAAGAGCATCGAACCAGAGTGGCGCACTTTCTGGAGAAGCAGGGATTCAAAGAACAAGCTTTAGCCGTCTCCACCGATCCTGAACACAGATTTGAGCTGGCGTTGGCTCTCGGGGATCTAAAAACTGCGCACGACTTGGCTAAGGAGGCGAGTAGCCAGCAGAAATGGCGGCAGCTCGCGGCCCTGGCGACTCAGAAAGGAAAGCTCCGTCTGGCTCAGGAGTGCCTTCACCACGCGCAAGACTTTGGCGGTCTTCTCTTGCTGGCTACTAGCACAGGAAACGCTGGGATGATAAGGAAGCTTGGAGAGGCTGCGGACGAATCTGGAAAGAACAACGTTTCTTTCCTGTCGAATTTCTTGCTGGGAGACGTCGACAAGTGTCTGGATATTCTCATAAAGACGGATAGGATTCCCGAGGCCGCTTTCTTCGCCAGAGCTTACGCCCCCAGCAAAATATCTTCCGTGGTGAAACTGTGGAGGGAAAAATTATCCGCGGTCAGCGAAAAGGCTGGACAGAGTCTTGCCGATCCTGAACAATACGAGAATTTATTCCCTGGGTTCCGGGAAGCGCTAAAGGTCGAACAGTTCCTGAGGGAACAGGCCAAACAAACTATTCCAGCCGCTGCTTATCCCACGGTCAAGGTATACCTGATATTCTTGTTATTTATTCAATTTTTCAGGTCTTTCGATCGATCAGAAATTTTTAAAAAATTCTGACGCCGAGCCTTCGTCAGGATAAAGTTCGCCAGGATTGAGGCCATGATTCACTGTCACCGCTACTGATACCGGCGTCAATTGAGTCGTAACAGTAGTTTATTTTATCTCGGGAAGTTGACTAGCACGTACCTCAACCCAATTATAACAAATACATTTTAGATTATATTAGCCATAAATAATGATTTATTTTCGCGCCTATACAGTCACCACGTTTTTAATATCGCTAGGATAGTTAAGGCGTCGCGCCAATTTGACTTCGAGCCTTTGCTATTCCTCGCAACCGTACGATGCTCTCAAAACTGTGAAAAGAAGTGACGCGAAAAATGTGGAGATGTTCGGTACTCCTCGTACAACCGGCGTCGTGCTTAATTTGATACTTTTGATAACCGACGGTAAACAGCACCGGACGAACTCTGTAAACTGAATTTTTACTCCGTCACGATCATCGTCGACGTGAGATATGAAGGAGTGAAAAGTGTCGGCGAGCTGTTTTATGGTGATTGCGCAAACTATAAACTGATACCGTATTTATGTGGTGCAAATCATCTCGCTGAGACTAATCCATTACCTAAACCAATCAATCCGCAATCTCTCGCCATAAATGTAATAACAATAACAACGACGACTGTTATATTTTTATTGCCACTTCATAGCCTCATTGTAACTGGTCACGCTTGTTAAGGATAACAGAGAATACTCCTCATAGATTCTCGAAAAAGGTGTCAATCGATTACCAATTTCGTTTCTTCCAGCCCAACGTTGCCCGCCAGCCTCTGGAAGAGATGCAAGCTGCCGAGGAAGCTGGCCAATTCTCTTACAGCGGCGGATCGCTCCCTGGAGTCAAGGACGACGACCTGCCTCCAGCTACGACCGATCTTTTAGCCGACAGGCTGCTAGATCTTGATATTAGCCAACCAATTCCAGCCACAGCTGCGCCGTTGGTAGCGCAACCTCTGGTACCACAGAAAGCATCTAAACCAGACAGCACGGCGAGGCCACTGACCACGGATGACGACGACGATATAGACTTCGACCTCGAATTAGACGAGAATATAGATACCACCGTAAGTTTGGAACATTGATTTCTCTATTTTTCATCAATAGGAATCCGAATACGACGATATCAGATATTTGCTATGGTTGTCAAACTACTGTGGTCAGACCGGGCGATACGGGGGCTAATGTCGAACACGCATGACTGAAACAATTTGTCCTGAGGGTGATTTTTGGTTGTAAATGTCACTGAAGTGAATTAGTGACAGGGGGGCGGGAACGAGCCAAGGCGAAGCAAGGAGTACAGGAGTCTAAAACAGTTGGGATTGAAACAGCAAAAGAAAAGAGTGAGAGAGAGTGTGCAATTAGACGATGGTTTAGTGCCTTTAATGCCGTTATAGCGTTAGCTGGTGTAACGCTAGAAGGGTATAGAATTACCAAAACAGACTGTACTGACCAGGGGAAGCCAGGTATAGGGAACATATACCATGGCCGACCTGCCACAGGCGAAGGAAGGCAGGCGTAGTGTGTCGTTAAATAAAACAAAAAGAACAGAAACAAGCCAGCAGGAGAAGCAGAACGAAAACAATAGAACTCCTGATGTTTTTTTCTCTCTTTCTTTCTTTCTTTTGCTTCTTTATCCGCCGCTATAAGGTCTGAAGTCTTTTGTGCTGTAATTTTCTGTCGATAAAAATCTCTCGCTATTCAATTTCTCGATTCTGGTCTTTCTTCGGAACCCAGTGAAGTAGCTCGTGCGCAACCTAGAGGAACCTCGGTGTAATAGCATTGGGCAGAGCGTGACAAAACATAGGATAGCTTGCAGGGGCTCCGCCTCCTTTCTGCCTCCGGGGTGGGTTGTTATGGAAACAAGGCTGTAAACAAAATATAGCGTGACTACCTTTGAGTAAACATTTGTTACCTCGCAGCCAGACAGGGAAAGTCAGGGGCACCTTTTTTCCCCCTTACCCTTGTTTGTATCGGTTACCTGCTACTACAACACGGATTAAAGGCTGCTAATTTTTAGTGCGATATGCTATTTAAGAATTTATATTACGACAGTATTATTTTCTAATGTTTCAGGACGTTAATTTGGACGACGATTTGCTAGGCGAAGACTAGGAGAATGCATCCAACTATCCATCAGTAAAAGCGGAATTGAACTAGCCGACGCCAATCTTCAAACTGTCTTACAACTTTTAAACTCAGAGTAAATGCCGTAAGGTGGAATCTCTGGTTCTCATCCATTCCCTTCGATAAGCACTTTGAAGTATTAATAGAGAAAAAATGATGTGTGAATATTCTGTTGTAATGTCGCAATAAGAATGTACGAATCGCATTATTTACTATTGTAATATAAGAAGGGTACACAATTATGAATATTCTAAGATTTAAATATATTATTATTATAAAATAATAAAACGGTCTACCACCTTCTCTCTTTCCTCACACTGCGGATCGGATCGAATCCTGACCAGTTTTAAAAATAACGTTTAAGAAACGTTGTTGCCTTCGCAGATCGCGGTTCGGTGATTTTAGTTAGTAAGCAGGACTAAAGTGTTTTGAACACAAACGGAGCGCTGTAACAGATACTCTCGGATGTTTGTTAAATAATATTGAACTGTATTATGCACCGCATGTCTGTTTAACAAACATCTTCAGAAACCACCAGGCCCAGTTTACATAACAATATATAGTATTGCCGCGAGGACGCGACGCATCTTCACCTACCCGAGGTACGGGTGGCCCCTTTTTCAATTATTTCTCAGTAGACCGACAATCCGCCTTGGGCACAGCATTCTTCAATCGTGCGTCATAATCTTGCTAAATATCCCAAATAAAGGACCAAGATGGCCGCCGTAGCTGGAGCTGCGTCACCCACCTCGTGACTTTACCCTTCGAATTCTATGTGCCTCGGCGATCTATGTGAAAAATTCAAGATCTGGTCAGGTTTTTAAGTCTGAATAATTGAAGAATCCAAAACTTAACACCGCAAATCGCGGAATGAATAACCCCTTACTATCTGCAATCGGCGTCGCGTGTCAAGTGAACGAAAGAGTCAGTACATCCTTCCACAATCGTGTTCAACGTGTGATGCAACATACAGGGTGAATTCCTAGTGATTACACAGTCTGAAGTAAGCTAGAATCGAGAAATGAGCCTTCAGACCGTTGGATTCGTTCAGAACTGGCTGAAAAATTGTTTTTCGATTCTAGCCAACTTCAAACATGTAACATCGTTTAAGAATTCACCCTGTGTATGCAAATCACGAAATATCGGGATACTTAAAATCTAAAGTAAAAAACGGGTTCAAGAAGCGTACAAAATCGATTTATTATTCAAATCGTACATCAATCGTTGGTTAAATTGCATGCAAATCACCGAAGTTCTCCTCGAGCACGCAAAGCGTGGATCCAAGTTTCGGTAAATTCGTGAATATAAAACTTGGCGTATAATTGAACCAGTGCATTGCAGCGGTAGTCCAGAAGGCATGAACCGTAGCCAGGAACCAGCGGGTTGGCAAAACAGTGCAGTTAGCACGGAGCGTACGTGCTCGATGCCAAAGTGGTGGGCCGCGACATCGGCGTAAGCCGGAGCTCCTCGAAAAGCAAAGGTTCACGGAGACTAGGGGAAGGCACGCGTGTAGTCGGGGAAAATATATAAATTAATACAGCTCTCGCTCCAGCGTCGGCGGGGCTTAGCGGAGCGGCTCGCCGAAACACAGACCTCGGAAACTCTCCCGCGGCTAGCTTCGTGTGCGTGTGCGGCAGAATTGCAGCGGATCCATGCTCGCGCTGCAGAAATACCCGAGTGAGGCTACCGCCGTGATCGAGGTGAAGCCCGGCGTGCACGTAGGCCGTTCATCACAGGCCAAGTGCCAACCCGAGCGCGGAGGCGTGAGTCGATGCTGACTACATCGCTCGACTTAATATGCACAGAGCGCCGCGCTACTTGTGCTGACACTGCGATTTCAATTCTGTAACTCAGCGCGCTTCGCTCAGCACCCATACGCGTATACGCTTACTTATAAGGAGTTAAGAAACTGTCAGAGTATTTGATGAATCATTTCATGTCACCGAACAAACGAACATCCACGATTACTTTGTTTCGAAGCCCATGGGTATGAATCATTGTACAATTTTATAGTTTGAAATAGATCAAATGGATAAAATATATCGTCTCGTTGTCAGTTGTTCCTTTTTGTTCGCATTAAAGAAAAAGGTGAACACATCGTATAATTATGGGAATTGATGTCGTCGCAGTGTTTTTGTGTTGAGAAAAAGAAGAATAAGTGAGAGAAACGGAACGATGTTTAAAGAGAATAAAATGTGAAAAAAAAAATCATTTCGACGAAGAAACGACCGAACTAACTAACGTGTATGTAGGAACGAAAGGAAGGTTCGCCCGCACTCAAAAATAGAAATAGCTCCGTTGACACCCCGCTACAAATTGCCCGCGTCATTGCAGCGCCTCGGCTCGTCGACTATAAGCGAGCGGTGTCGGTGACGGTTAGGGAAACTGGGGAAGAGATTAATAAGAGAAAATTCGGGCCGTGGAGGAAGATGTAGCTGGTATAATGAACTAATACCACGTGGCATAATGATATGTAGGGTTTCGACGACGAACGGACGAATGGGACGTGCTGTCTCGCTCTGGCCCACAGCCCCGATCTACTCGCTCTATCGGGAAAATAGGGAGGCTATAAAACCCTTACATAATCGTACAACAAGACCGACCAGCTCTCCAATTATTAAACCACATTTTATCCTGAACGAAATGAATCTCTCGACTATTGATGTTACGATTTTTCCTAATACTCAAGAAATGTGAGTCACCGTAGATCGATATATTAATAACAAACTGAGCTAGTAAATATACGGATCAAGTATACAGGGGCGTGAAAGAAAAAAAAAAGAGGAGCGGGTATGAAGGTAAATAAATAAGGGTATAGAGTCGATAAATCACGAAACTAGCAGCATGCCTAAGTGTCCGTATGAGGAGGGAAGGAATAAAAATAAAAAAAGTCGCATTTCCGTTGCGAAGCTCGAGTGGTGCACTAGAAGGAATAACGATCGTATATTTCCTGAGGTATTATGCCCGCTGTATACGGCATACGAGTTCCTAAATATTTAGCCACGCGTTTAGACACCGGTGTATCGTTATGACATCCCGGCCAGTTCCACAAACAAATCCACTGACTGACTCGCTCTAGCCTCTAGGACTCGTGTATACGATACATAATATTATATCGGCTGGTCGAACCCACCGAGTTATTTATGGGCCATTTTATGCGCTCCGCACACTCAACGAAGGAGCATGTATAATATCAGAAACAGTGATCCCTTGTGCCCGCGTGGTCCAGGTACACCGTGACGTCACTTTACCTCGGCGACGATTTTCCGAAACAATAAACGCGTTTGCGTTCTATTATCGGAAAGTCAAACTGCAGTTTCAGGCTATTATTCAGCTGTGGTTAATTATCGGGGAGGTTGATCCCTGATCAGGGTCAGATCGAGTTACCCAGCTCCCAGATAGATGACACGGGATCCGTATCAAGTCGGGGGTTAATTATTGGCCTATAGGCGGCTGGGCCGGCCTCCACCCTCTTCTGATCCTGTCCCGAGGCAATAACGAAGTGATTTTGATAGAGAATATAGTAATGATTCTGTGTAGCTCAAAAAATAGAAGGAATTATATGGTCATCATTCTCGACACCTCACCGTCAGAGGAGTGTGAAAAATGAAGGATAGAGAAAAAGGAATCTAGAAAGAGACTCGCTCGCACGTGTGCAAGAATGCTGCGGCGCAGGCACACAGCTAATAGTCGCCTAAACGGTCCGCACGCCTGCCTGTCGCTATACGTCACTCTGCCCCTGAGGCCTGGGGCTGCAACCGACGCGACCTAAAGTAAAGAGCGAAGAAGTCTCGGCCGCCGAATGATCATACATACATATAGGTACGTACTATGCGAGGGGGGAAGAATTTTCGGTGCTCTACCAATACGTAAAGGCGTCTAGTGTCTAGTTTGTTAGTCTACTTTATTAGTCAATCGAGGTGGCTGTGGAAACATAACCTTATTTCCCTCTGGATTTACGCGCGTTTTCTCGTTCGGTGAAAAGTTGTGCGCGTGTCGCCGAGCGTGTCGCGATTCCGGGTCTATTATCTACCAATCTTCCCGGCCACTTTAGAAACTTTTAAGAGTTCGATCGACCCGCAAAGCGGAGACGCATAGAGGCGGAGAGTTGGAGACATTCTCTCACTCAGCTGTCGGCTGTCTTTCAACGGCTCGGCTTCGACCCCTTGCGTACGCAGTGCGCCGAAACGATCGCTCGGTCTTTCACCGAATGCGGAAAGGCGGTTAAAAAATATCCTAAAATAATCCCTCGACGGAGAAAATTAACATTCTCGTCGTGACGACTTTGGCTCTGATCGCAGAGTGTGATATCGTTTGAAACGGATTTTACGAAGCACTGCACAGCAAAAGAAAGACAAGTTCTGAACATTTGCAACATATTCACTATAGGAGGTGGGGTATATAGCGTTCAGGGTTATACGAGGGATAAGATTACGCAGCGTGTCTGGTTCATTTTCTCATAAATAAAAGTGCGGGAACTCTATTAATTTTTCTATACAGTAAATTATACTTTGTTGTCTTTTATAATTTACGACTGCACATATATTATTTGTTCATTGATATCGGCGCTAATGTAATTTGTGACCGTTGAATGACGAGGGGCGGATTCATGCTAGACTCTCGACTCTTCGGAATTATTGTTTACACACCGTGGAAAGACGTGAGAAGTCGGAGGCTGAGCGTTCAACGCGCGGGGTTTTACGTATATTTTTACAAGCTTGCGCACCGTAGGTGCAGCTCGGTTATCTCATGTTTATCATCGTGTTTACGTTTCAAGTGCTGCACCACACACAGTTATCAAACAATTGGAGCCGGGTTAAAAAGTCGGAAATATAATTCCCGGAATCGGAATATCAATTGTTGACCGCGTTCGTTATTCTTACCGTACGATGAAAACGTTAAACGCACGTTTAACACGTCCACGCAGCATATGATATAGTAAGCACTACGGATTTGCCGGTAAATCTCCTAACCGGGTACGAAGATCGTTGGTGTCGACGCGTCAACGTATTTTATAAATACCACAAAGATGTATCGTGTTCCTCTAATCTTACCCAAAGGAATTTATTCATTTGTTGAATCATTCCTGTCTGCGAGGGCGCATCGATCACTCATCACTAATTCGTTGATACAACGAATACAGCAGACCCTTCCATCTTTGTAACAGTCAGCCTATGAAACCTGCGCGATGACTATCTCCTGCGGCTTCGGGCTCCTCCAATGGAGGCCGTTTACCTGTCCTGACCCGAAACACCTGTCTTATCTTACCTGAGCTTCTCGACCAATGGAACGCTGCGTGACGGCAGGAGCGATGGAGAACTTTGAATTTATGGTATATACTGACGATTCACACCAACGCCATCAAATTGGGAGCATCAAGACTCAAGTGAGACCGCGGGTGTTGACACGAGGGGTTTTTGTTGCTCATTTATTGAGGATATAAATTTTACGAGGCCGAGTGTTTGCCAAACATTCGTTCCTAAACAGCGCCGCCTATTGGCTGCTACTTCCTCGGCGCTGCCTCATCCCACTCGCAATCGCACCGATTTATATCGGGGACGGAGGTTTAGAAGGCACTTTTGAGCTTGCGAGTAATCTTTAACTTCCCGTTTCTCTGTTTTTAGAGAAGAAAGGAAGTTATTGTAATCACCCCGAAAATGAAAAGTTAAGTTATCACTGGATCCATGATATCTTGAGAACGAATGCGCGGATTTTGATCAGATTAGGCACAATCGACGCGTCTTTTCGAAACTTAGAACTGATTAGATTTTGGCTTTGATCGGTTCAGTGCTTTTCGAATTATTTGAATAATAAAATTCTGAAAAAAACAATGAAAATTACGATATCTTGAGAACGGATCAACGGATTTGAATGAAATTTGCTACCACATGGTTTTTTGGATCGCTGATCGAGAATCTGCAGTCAATTTTGCAAAATTTCAATTTATCATATTGGACATGCTTCAAAAATACTAAACACATCTCGATTTTGATGAAAATTGGTACTCGAACGTTTTTTGGGTTACTGAATCGCGAATCTGTAGTTAGATTCCGGGAATCCAAGATGGCGGATGCAATTTGCATGGAAAAACACTGAAATCATTCGAAATTTTATGAAAATTGGTACTCTAACTCTTTTTTAAACCACTGATCAAGAATCTGAGGCCTTTACGCAGTTGGATTGGTTCAAAGCTGTCTCGATTAAAGCTTGTTTCCGGATTCTAGCCAAGTTCAGACTGTTCAGTCGTTAGGAATTCACCCTGTATGTGCAGAGTATGAAACCTTTTGGTTGCGCAATGCGCAGTGACGAAACGGGTTTTACCAAGCACTAAAGCGGAAAAACTTAATATCTGGGGAAGGCTTATCGATATCTCCTGGTGTTTATAATTCTTTGATTCAATTCCACGAATAATCTGTATACAGATAGCGACTATAATAAGGGATATGCGAGACTGTCGGTAAACAAATACTTATGTTACTCAATTCACTGTGACTTTGCGTAATTGTGTATTATTCGATGATTAATACGAGTTGTTTTTTTCCACGAATTAATAAAACTCTGTGTAAATTGGTCGATATTATAATTCAATATCGAATCCTGCATTAATTGAATTTTTTCACATGTTGGATTTATGACTAAAATTCTTCTATTGCGATTAAAAATCGGGTACGGAAAAGGAAGTGGAGTCGAAGAATCGAAAAAAAAAACACACACTGTGACAAAGACAAATATTGACGATAAATAAAACTGAGATTTATTGTATCCTTGGCACTATTTTATAAATTGTAGTCATATGTATAACATCAGATGTGGTAAATGGTTTTGTTCGATCATTCCTATAATCATAGTCTTTCAATAGCACAATTTCGCGTATTTGTGCAGTGTAACCGCAAAGCAAGAGTAGTTGATGATCCAATGATCGCGACATTCAAATGATCAGGTATGCGATTTCTGATTTACAGTTACGGTTCAGAATAAAAACGATATGAAAAAAAAAGGATAGAGAGAGAGAAGGAAAATTGTAAACATCTTCAATCACTTTTCTTTCCTATTATTCTTATACTTGAGTTGCACTCAACTCGTGTGAATCGATAAATCATACATAGATTCTTAATTATAATATGTATACTTGGGGGGATCAACTAGAAATATTATTTTTTGACCTTAAAAAATACCTCGAATATTACAATATACACGTATAACACACATCGATATCCAATTATCATCGAGAGGTCTCAAACTATACTTAGTCTTAATTAATCTTAATATTACATTTACATTAATTGTCGAGTTAATTGTACATAATTGACACTTTTAATATTCTTAATTCAAAGTCTGACGGGCTTGGTTGTACTTTCTAATCATTGATTCGACTCTATTAAGAATTAAGATTCTTTTGAATTTCTAAACAACCTTCCGAGGTACAGAAACGGCATGCAGCGCAGCAACGGGGGAACAGCGAACCTCGACTTGATATTTCGAACGGTAACCAAGCAAGCTTCGCAACTCCGCCGCCAAGGCGCCACGTGCCATTTCCGTATCGGAAAGGAACTGGAAGTTTTTAGTTTTTACATCGTTTTAGTAGTATTTTTCGATGGAATTGATTCGAGTGCTTCAATACTTGAGACGCATACAATACATAGAAATATGAATTTGAAGACGATAATTGTTAGCTGAAGGGAAGACTCGTCCCATCTCTAATAATTTACTGTATTGGCTGGAGAGCTGTTTGACAGGGACTTCCGGTTACCATCAAGGTCTCGGAAGTTGGTGTATAATAATAGATATCGAGTTATATCCTCCTCTTACACATTTATCGCGATATCTGTGACTATAATGTAATGTATCTACAAGCTAGTTATGTGTAACCAGTGTAACACGTATTTCTTGCAACATTGCAATTACACCTGCATATCCTAAGTACGACGGAAGTTGGACGACGACTAATTTCACATGAAACACTTTGGACGGGATGGAAAATCGACCCCAGAAAAACCTGAGGAGGATACACTCGACGACGTCGACGAACCTACCATGCTGGCACCGACGCCCACTGTCCCGACGCCGCTAGACGACGTCCCCGTTGTACTGCCAGGCTCCTCCTTGACACTCACTACTGAAACACGTCGTCGGAAAAAACGAAAATTTGTCAGCGACCCAAATAACATCGAGTGCATGTTTTTCACGAGGTTTCTTTACTATATAAAGTCAACGCCCCCGTTTCTGACATTATAAGGATTTCAGCTAAGTTTATCGTCTTATGAATCAAGGAAAATAACATTTTCCATCAGTCGTTCGTGATACCGTAGAATATAGTGAAAATAAGGCCATGGGGTCCAAAAAATTGGCTCTAGCGACTACCAGCAACGACGTTATCAGGTCCAAACTCTACCAGCACGTAGCGATACAAGCGTGACGCGAAGCAATCGGAATTCTCCACAGCAATCAATCGGCTCACCGAGAGTTTAGACGCGTTACAGTTAACACCTCACACTTCGATTTATACACAGTTGTGTAAGAAACGCATACCCGGTAGAAATGAGCCCTAAAAATCTATGGGTGACGAAATGATATGTACCTACCCTCAGGCCAGTAGGGATATCTGGATGACATGGGGTCTGAGTTCATGCCGGCGTCATGTCTCCTCGAACAAGTGGTAAAACTGCTTCCCAATGACCCTCCGCCAACGGAGCCTGGTGAGTTTGTACCGGCGCCTGGAACATCGAGGTAATTACCTTTGAGGGTGTTTAGTAAAGACTGTTTGGACAACCCATCGACCAGGATCGAGATTCTGGGAAATGTTAAACTCACTTAGCGAAGAGCTCAGCTGACTGTATCCGTTCATCGTGGATATCTGCATCGATTGGACAGGCTGCAGCTGCGGCTGGAGCTGAAAGACGGACGGATCGTGAAAAAACGCTGACATTGGACCATCTTTTGGTTTCTTCAGGGTCCTCAGTTATACGAAACAATAATTTGTTGGAAACCGTTCAATTGATACTGCGATCGAAAGTTGAAATCGATGCTTTTTGAACATTATTTCGGGTATTGTCGATCACTGATGAAAGAATAAAAAATACTACTCACCCCCTGGCAAGGTGTATAGGACAATTGTGGCTGCTGCAGACCCCATCCAGCACTGCAATCAAAGGACAAAGAACATGATGCGATTTGTCAAATTCTCATTACCGTTGCTTTTCGTAACGGCAAAAGGTCGTACATTTTTTTCAAATCGTATTTAGCTTGAAAACCCTGAGATTTGTTAATAAACGTTGAAATTTAATATGAGGTCAATTAAAAGCAAAAGGTTTTATGTACTGGTGGATACGCCCTTTTAATCCTAACTTCGCAAAATGAGAAAAATTATTTTCATGAATTGCATAAGGTCGTATCCAACAAATTTTTTTTTTATCAGCGAATATTTTTTATCGAATTTTTCGAAACGTTCATTTTTTTCAACTCATCTTCGCGTTTCCGGTGTTTTTATGACTCTTCCGTTGAGGGGTCAGGAGAAAAATGGTGGTTTCGACGTTCTGTCTTCACTTTTTTTTTTTTTTTTCTCAAAAATTGTAAGACAAAAATGGCGTATTTGCCCAACATACGAACTTCTGCATTGACATCTTTCGATCTCGTAATTTCAATTGATCTATAAGTTTTCATCATTTTTAGAGCAAATGGCGTGAAGAAAAAATCATACGACCCTTTGCCACCAAAATTGACCTTATGCCATCAGACACGCGATATAATTGGTCCAAAATACGACAGCACCTACCTAGGATCGTAGCGGGTGTAGGCAGGCGGGTACGGAGGCGGAGGCGGGAAAAGATTCCGGGTAGCCCCCAGGTGGACATGGGCGGGTGGAAAAGGTTCCCCGAACAGAGTCTTGTGGTACGGAGCACTCCGATACGGTCGTTTCATCCTGCGACGACGTCTGTAGTTTCCGTTCTCGAACATGTCCTCATATTGGGGATCTGAAATAGAAGACAACGTTACCTTCATTCGCACTGCGTCCGAGAATTATTTCACTTAAACCCCCTTACCTAATGTCCAATAGTTTCCCTTCCGCTCGCCTCCCCCCTCCCTGGGCACCTTAACGAAGCACTCGTTGAGCGACAGGTTGTGTCGTATCGAGTTCTGCCATCCCTTCTTGTTCTTCTCAAAGTACGGAAACTTGGCGGTGATATAAGCGTATATTTCGCTAAGCGTCGCCCTCTTGTGAGCGCTGTGTTGGATGGCCATCGCTATCAGCGCGACGTAGCTGAACGGGGGTTTGCTGTTGGTCGAAGAACCGGTACCGTTCGACTCCGAGGCTGTCAGCGGGGTCTTCGACCCCGCCGTCGGGGTCGAGGGCGCGCTCGGCGTCGACGCGTTGCTGTTGGTCGAGCTGTGCAAACCCCCGGGGGGCGAAGCCCCCTTATCCTCGAGGTGGTGGTGTCCCGGGTGCGGAGAACTCGACGTCGAGTGCATCGACACCGCCCCTGCATTCGGACTCGAATGACTCGGGTGAATCTGGTGGCTGTGGTGATTGTGGTGGCTGTGGACGTGATGGGGATTGTGGTGGCTGCTGTGATGGTGGCTGTGGCTGCCGCCCAACAGCGGACGCGACAGACTCGATACCAGGGGGTCAGAGTCCTTTCCGGAAGATCCCATGCATCCGCTCCACAAGTCAGACACGAAGTTGCTCACTAGAGGATGAACAGAAAGATGTGCTGAATGGATTATCGTTGAAAATAAGATTGTGCTTTTCGGTCGATTATACCTAATATGTTATTTTATTGTGAATCGCGGGAGCGGAAATAAGCGTCGTCCCGGTGCACCGGCCTACCGGAGACTAAGGTGGATAATTGCAATGGGTATATCGGTGAAATCGAAGGTGAGCCCGCGTTCCACTTCTCGCTACTGTGTATACATGGGTACTCTTGTACTCGGTATATCTTCTGTAAATTACTATTTTTTTTCTTGTAGCCATTCAACAGTCCCGAGAACCTGACAATGGCACCGAGCTCGGTCACGTACGTTACATTACCGTGTATACAGTCATACACATTATACCGGTGTATATAGAACATGGGATAGTCGAGACTTTGTTCAGTGTCATCGATCAATTAATCGCCTCGAAAGTAGATACTTGATATCATTTCCATAATTTCGTTGTCCTGATGTTTAAGATGAACGCCCTGGCTTCTGACACTATGAGGATTTCAGCTAAGGGTGTTATATCGTAGAATACAGAGTGAAAAATAGGCTAAGGGTTCAGAAACCGGGGCGTTTACCTTTATGGACCCCGCTTGGCTGTTATGTGGATGTATATGTACTAATGATCGATCGTTACGTTACGTTTCGGGACCGCGATTCTAAGAATCTTTTGTATCATAAACAATTGGGGTGCTAACTGAACGTAGGTCTCGGAAGTCGTTGGCGTTTTGGGCCACCGACGATGCTCGCCAAGCACATGCATGTGCCGGTATAACTCGGACTCTTGATACTCTAGCGATAAGGAACTCGCCGCCTGTAGAGCGTACGGCATCATTGCCATAACTGATCCGCTACTCGCGCAAGGCGCCTTAATTATTCGTATCGATGATTCAATCGGTTTATTTATTGTTATGCAATGTAATCGGGCCACGTGGACCCATCGGGCGTCCTTGAACCATGGATTCGAGGAATAGAGACAAAGAATAAAAGAATAGAACGCTGAAAGTCGAGTCGAAGAAACAAAGAATGATCGCTATATTATACAGTCAAATTATAGTCTCTAGATTGTGAGGCTTGATTGACAATCGATAATCAGTTAGAATTGATGCAATTCTCCTCATATGTGGCGATAATAGCCAGTGTCTTAATTTCACTCTATAAATTTTATCGAAACAAGGAACTTTGCAACACGTGACATGTCAGTAAGCCCAAAATGATGGAGCAGTAATTTTCAAACAATAGAGATTAACGAAACTTGTGACAGCTGAATAATTGGAATTTTTTTAATTGATAAGAGATGAGAAGATGAAAATTTCAAGTGTTTTTTTTTTGCGCTGGTTTGCAAAATCTGGTTGGCGATAAACGTCAGTCTGATATCTCGATTAGCGTAGCTATAGATAAAGTATAGTAAACTATACAGATAAAGTTCAATGTCAGGGAGTGTATTAATAATCGCACACATGTTTTAAAAAATAAATTTATACAATTAATTATTGCAAAACACTGCTAATATAATGTATCAGATAAAACGATGATCTCTAATTTTGTTCATAATCTGCACGATCGTGTTCTAATGATTAAAGAAAAAATAATTTTTTAAAAAAAAAAAAAAAAAAAAAAAAAAAAAAAAATGTCAGGCCATAAAGACGAATAAGAGAAGACAAACAACTTAATTACTCTACAAACTTCATGTAATTATAATCTCGTAAATATGTTCATGCTAAAACGAGTGCTTTAATACTTTTTCTCACGGTTTTAATAATTTGTCATTTCAGATACTCCTGAAAGTGAAACAAGAATTTAGTTTTTCGTGTCATGATTATCATTTTTGATCAATTTTGACTAGTTTAAAAAAGTGATTTTTAATATTTATGGATACTAATTAGTAATTTCTAGTGAATTTTGTGCCAGTGATGAATCTGCCTCATGTCAGTTTCTCAACTATAATCGCGTATATACAGTCAAAGAATTACGCCGATCAGCGAAATTCGAGCTGTTACCGTGACCGTGACGTCATTTCATGTAGCATAAATTCCAGGTGCATATATTACCGCTACGAAAGACACCCGCAAAACTCGGAGTTTACGTCATCCACGTTATTCGAGTTCCTACGATTCTAGCATTAAAAATTGCTGAAATTCTTTGAATTTATAACACATCATCTGTGCAGCGTCGTGTTAATATTCAGACGATAATTAAACCTGAAACTCGTAATTAAAACACCATAATAAGAACCAATAATTAATCCGACAATTAATTAAAGACTGATTAAATATTTTTGTTTACTTTTTTTTTCATTCAACGATACCATAAAAATGACGTCACATTGACTCTGCGTCGTAATTATTGCACTATAAAATCCGAGGGGGAAATAACTTATCATTACTTGTCATTCAAATTAGTTCGCTTTAATTCGAATTAATTTTGTTTCAATCGAATTAATTCTTCAATTCTCAATAATTTCCCAATAATTATACACGTTAGTTAAAATTAATTGGCGATATTTCCGAGATCAATTCAAACCCGAATCAGAGTTATTCCGATGAATTTGGAATAATTTTAGTTAATTTCGTTAGTTTTATTCAATTTTTTTCAATTCTTCTGAATTCGAATTAGTTTCGATCGATTTAATATTATTATAATTCAATTCAATTTTCTATAATTCTTCTCTATTCGAAATAATTCATCTAATGCCAACTAATTCACATAAATTCGAAATAGTTAATTTAATTCATATTAATTGGCATTAATTTCGATTAATTTGTATTAATTCCCCCTCGATAAAATCCTGATGAAAAGATCGATCTTAGCTCGTCGAGACGTAAACTTCGGCGATATAAACTCGACCTTGGGTTAAACGGTGGATAATGAGATAAAACAATAAGCAAAGCCCAGCGCCTCGTGTTCGATGGTTACCACCTACAATACGTTACAATACAATACAATACAATACAATAATAATCCCCAGATGCGCCGGCTACCGGCGCACTTTATGGTGTCGCATGGCGTCACTCGGCGTCGCATGGCGTCTCCGGTTGCGGTCAGGTGTGCGTTTTCTCACTGCTCTCTGTACAGCTCTCGATAATTCTTTTATTACTCATACAGCGACGTGTCTGTACGTGATTGTGGATCTTATCGTTGATTTGAGCTCGTTATACTCCTCGCAGCTAGAGCATATTTATGTTGGTAAATACATACACCGATAGGAGGATAGAAGGAGAAGAAGAATAAATATAAATATCTCTCGAATAAAGAGAGAAGAGATAAATAAGCAACACGTGGGGAACGAAAGAGAAGAGGAGGGCATCGCCTCGGGGTTCTACATCCTAATCACCAAGATCGGATTGCAGCAGGCAACGATCGCCTACGGCGACGCCGCGCGTGCGGTCCTGCCAGGCGCAATTAGTCGGCGATATTCGTTCTACACATAATTTTTCTGTTTATTCGATTTTCTTCTCTCTCTCTCTCCTTTCTCTGGGCGAAGAGTGAATACGTCTTCATGATATTGTGGACCTTTCGATTTTCAGGTCGTGTTTTTTCATTTTCGTTAAAAATGATAATCATAAAAGTTACAGAGAAATATCAAAAGAAATAACTGAGAAAATTAATGAAATAATGAGAAATAACTGAAATAAATGAATTAAATAATAAGAAATAAATTGAATAAAAGAAAATAGGTTAAAATAAATGAATTAAT
>JAFFZH010015091.1:45944-91681 GCA_018420115.1 Euura saliciscinereae | reverse complement strand
AAACCACCAGGTGCAACGAGCAAGGATACGAAAGGAACCGTTTCACAGTCTCAACGGAAGTCTGTACTGAAGTATTTCGCGTGTACACGTGAATAAGAAAATTTTCTCGAGATTTAGATTTCTTGTGATTTCTCAGTGATTTTCTCTATTTACACCTGAAATTTTGTTCCTATCCTAATTGCGATTGTTTAATTATTTTTGGCCGATTAAATCGAGTTCTGTTAGATTACTTTTTCATAATCGATTATTCTTGGTGCAACGGCTATCCCTAAATTCTGTACTATATGAGTTCGCGTTTCCGCCACCGGACGCGTCGTGCTGCCAAACGTCGGAACCCTACAGAGGGCGCAGCCTCCCTACGTCCGCTCCGAACTTGTCCGAAGCCACACGATTGGCTACAGTCAACTGTTCCAGCGCCTTTGAGCTTCACGTGGTCAGGAATCGCACTGTTTCTTGTCCCAATTACTTTCATGACGTTTTTTTTTCCTATCTGTGACTAATAGTGACCATGATGTACAGTGAAAGCAAGCTCTCTAGATGTTCAAGACCAAAAACAATAGTTTCAATCACCGTACAGCATGACTAGGTTGGCACATATCCGTAGTAGGGAAAGTAACAGCAACAGATGCACGCGTACCTCGTCTACCTCACGATGCGAAAGCGATACGCGTGCATGTGCATGACTATGTACTTGATTTCGTCTCTCAAAAGCACGTACGCGCCACGTGCCATAGGCGCTATACTCACACAAGCCTAACGAGCTCGAATAATACATTAATACTCATATATGAACCTCGGTTTCCGTGGTGCTGGTGAGGCTACTAGGATGATCTATTTATCGGCGGGGTGGGCGCCCCGGCGGGCAGCGCCGGGGTCACCGGGTGGCGATAGCGTATCGTACCGTATCTCCGTAGGGAGCCAATCAACGCCCGGTATCTCGACCTCGGCGTGACGTCAGTGGCACACGAACGCGTCATCGTATGCCGCTATTGAACTGGACCGTGCGGGGCCGCCTCGCGTTGTTCCGTTGTCATTCGGTCGGGGGGAAAAAAATTCGAATTTTTCGTTGTTATTCTCGTTAATGCCTTTCCCAATCATGTTTACTGCTGTTCTTGTTCAGACGAGGAGGGAGGGGGGGGATTATCGGCACCTGAAGAAACGCGCATATTTGATGATGTTGGAAGAAAATCGATTAATCGGATGGGGCTGCAGGCTGGGGGCGCGATCGACCTCTGTGGGCTGGTGTTTGTTACGGAGAGAGAAATTGTGTGGCAATTAATATCGCGGTTCGATTGACGGGAGCTAGCGAGACTAGCGATATAGGAGCGAATCGCGCGACGATTCACTCGTTTGTGGACACACGTACGGAGTGAATGAATTTCCTAATGATCCTTGACGCTCTTGTTAAACGATTCTATACTGCATCTACACTGTTAGAAATTTCTGTATTCAGTTTCATAAAAATGTATATGTGAAACAATAACATGTACTTTTTGTATATTAAAATTCAACTTTTTCAATATTTGAATTTCTACTTTGGGAGGAGAATTTTTCTTGTGTAGGTTATATAGAATTCTAATTTTTAATTAAAAAATTGTGTTGCACAAGTAAATTAGCTGGTTTGAAAATTCCTGGAAAAATTTTAATTTTTAACTGAAAAACCGGAATTCGATGTTATTTCGAAGCTAGATACCCTGTCTTCTAATTGAACTCCTAAAATTCAAATGATTTGTTTTAATTCACCTCATCATCATCATCATCATCAGAGGATTAAAAAATGACATGAATTCTTTGCAATTTTTCTTTTTCTTTGCTGTATTCTGATATTCTTGATATTCTTCGAATTCTGATAGCAATTTCAATCTATCTATGCAAAACGGTCTTTTTTTTCGCTCATTTTTTCATAACATGCAATTTGATAGAATTTGTAATTTTTATTCAAGTCAATTAAACAGTTGATTTTTTAATCTGAATTATAAGTGTTCTTTGAGAGATTTTCGCGTATTTATTATAGTCCGTTACACTTGCGTCTAATTACGTATTGTAACTGAATCTGCCAAGTGCAACGTGTAGGTATAGGCATATCTTCAAACTACACAGACGTACAGTTAAGCAAAGCAAAAAAAAAAACAACAAAGAAACAATAAAGTACTGACTAAACTGTTTCGCATGTATATACATATGAATATATGTGCACGCATTTGTATATACAGTATATGTGTATTTATTTATAGACCTGCGTTTAGTAAACAAGGGCACAGTTTGAGGGCAGTCGATATCTGAACGTCACGAGATAACGCGATAATCAGCAACCACCCATCTCGTATACGCCGTATAAGAAGATGATCGAGATACATGATGCACATATATACTCATACAATACACATAAAACGAGTTTTAAATCAAATCTTCATAACTAATTTTTTAATAAGTTATAGCGACTTTGACATTTATTTCTGACACTTTTTTCTCTTCATCAATATCATCACCATCATCGAGGGGGAAATAACTCGTTGAATCGACGTGCGAATTAATACAAATTAATCGCAATTAATGCGAATTGAATTATTTTGAATTTGGAAGAACTGAAAAAAATTGAATTGAATTAACGAAATTAGATTGGTAGTGGTAAATAATCTGCGATTATCGCTACCTTGGACATCGATATGGATCCAAGTTGAATGTGTAGAGTATCGCATAAAAATAAAGTAAATAAAAATAAAAATTAAAGATAAAAAAAGGATCTGAAAACCCGCGCGAGCTAGAGACTACGATCCGTCAACGTCGTTGGAAAGTCTAAATACTCGAGAGGCTCGTAGCTCGCACAAACCTCCTCCCAAGATTAAAACAGGCTACAAATCTGTGACGGACGTCGTGCCCTCTCAGTTTCTCAGTCACACTTCTGCACGTTACTATAAATTTTCTACCCCTAAATTATGTTTGAACCAAATTTATATTTGAGAGTGACGAGTATCTTGATTATTATATACACTAATTATAGACTTTTTTATATACTAATTTAGTACGTCTCACTCTTCGTTCAAATGTGAGGCTGCAGATCCATATCCCGACATCCTCGAACCCCTTAGATCCTATAGATCACTTCTATAATAATTTAGGGCTGATTCGATGGAGACCGGAAACTCCGCATGCGCCCCTGTATTGAAATATCGAACTAGGACGCCTGTAACAACACCGAAGCCTTCTTTCCACAGATTTCAAGTTTTAACCCCGATTTCGCAAGGGTTGTATCAACAAACTGACAAGGGGAGTGAAACTTTCGGTCACGTCGAACGATGCGGTTCGAAATCTTCAATTTCCTGCACTAAACAGCCGCAGCACCACAAATTACCTAAACATTTAGATGAACACGTTGAAACGATACCTAATCAAATAATTACTGATTCTTAAAACTGGCTATAATTATTCGACATCCATCTAATTTATTAACTCTTGGAATTTTTTTTTTTTTTTAATTTTCTCTGATATCTGTGCAACTACAATTTGAAATTTTTGTTACTTTATAGCCTCTTTTCACTGACCCCTTCATTCACACTGAAACAATGGGAACGAATTGATGACTTTTTTTCGTATCGTATTCTGTTTCATCTCTCATTTCATACATTTAAGCGGACCAGTGTGATTCAACAAATTCTCCATACTTCAAAAATCAATCTTATCAAAAGTTCATTACACATCGAAAAATTGACTTTCTTAAAAATCACTTGTCGTAAGGTGTCAATGTTTCGAAATTCACCCTCAATTTGAATGATGAAGAATTAATGGCATGGCCGCATGGCATATGTGGAATATAATTGTCGAAAGCATTTCGCGGAGTACCATGCGACGGTCAGTCTCGCACAATCTCTCGGCATTCTCTCGAACGATTAGCGAACAATAATACAGAGATGTAATCCGACACCGTCTTGGCCTCACAGGCCACTCGGTACTCATGCGCCTCCCCTTAATCTCTCGGTCGTATCTCGTTCGCTCGTTTTCAATTCGTGCGAGATAAGGTGCGCGAATACTACTTTAATGCACCTTATAATCCGGCTCGGAACCCCTTATACCCTCCTCGCCACGGAGTAAAATGACCTTTCACTCACCTCCGGACCAATCCTCGAGCGATGCAAAGAGAAATAAAGAGATTGGTATATCGCGATGTGGAGAAATAAGAGAAAAGAATGCAACATGAGATTCGCGAACAAGAGGTGAACCGTTTTTTCCTCTTTCTTCTTTTTTTTTTTCAAGGATTAATCTTATCGACACGGCGCTCGAATTTTAACGGACTAGTGCGAAAATTCGCCACCTTGAGTCATTTTATCATCGTGCGCAAATTGATCAACGAACAGAGTCGAATTTATGTGACGGTTGGTCAGAATCTCTAGCCTCAAGTGTTTAAATTGACATTTCTGATCAGAAAAATTTCCTGTCAAGACCGGGATTCGAACCCGGGTCTCCCGCTGGCTAACCTGGGACTCAGACCACGAGACTACGACGCCCCCCGAAAATTCTTCTCATCATAGACTGTATCAGTTCAATTCGAAGGCAAGGATCTCAAACATTGTGGACCTTTTTTTATTCATTTTAATGTCTATATTCTTTAAAATCCTTGACGTCTTTTTTTCGACATTTTATACACAAAATTTATAGATTTCCGGCTGCAATGGCATTTACTTTTTATGCTTCTACTACTTTTGAGTTATTCGAAGGAAACAACACTTGACGCTAACACGGTCGCACTTCAAAGTCGGATACCTCTTCGCTCGAGTGGGTTGAAAAGGAACGATGATAAGTGATCATCATACGGTCTGCATCGTCTGGAACCCTCATCCCTGAAGTGAAATGGAAGAATTTTGGAGGATTTCGAATCAATTTCATTGTTTGATCTCGTGTGCAGCTGATTTCAGGAGTGACTAGCTCCTTTCATGAGATGAAGATAGTCGGGCTGGTGCAGCACTCCGACGGGGAGGATGAGATGGTAGCCCATGAGTGCAGCCTCCGGCTGTTTATCACCCTGGCCCCACCCCACCGCGTACTGTTATGTATTATTAGAACAGCTTTTACCCGGCTCTTTAGAGCATTCAGAATTAAGAGGCCGCCCAACTCCGCGCAGTCCTTCCTCCCTTCCCAGCCACCACCACATGACTCTCAATGAGAAAAAATGCTGCTGATAACATCATAGAATGTCCTATCCGCAGATGACGACGACAGAACGGGTCGTAGATTCATAGTCAATTTATCTACTACATTGGTACACTTGTAATGATGATTCTGCAGTGATAAATGATGTCCAGTCTTAGAAAAAACGTAGTTGAGAGAGAAAAAAATGATAATAACTCACCTTGACGAAGAGGTGGAAGCGAAGAGGAAGGAGATTGTTGAAAAGGTTCCTGTTTTATCTTTAAAGAATGCGGAGAACCCTGACCATCCAGGACACTCGAGCTGAGAGAAGCCCCTCCGAGGTTTCCATTGCCCTGTTGCAGCTCCTTGAAGACAAAGAAGAAAAATTGATAAAATTAGTGAATTTGTTAGATTAACTATCCAATTCCGAATCTACAACAAAAAAATGGCAAATGGCAACAATGACATAACTGACGAGAAGAGAATCGAAGAGACGAAGATCGGGAAGTTGGGAAGAGATTCGATTGGGGTCACGTGACATCAACGGACAGACGAGACGAGAAGTTTGTGGAAACGGTTTTGGCGGAGCTCGCTATGTTTGAAGTTTCGTCTCGGCGAGCTTACAAACAAGAGGTACGTGTTGTGACAACGCATTATACCAGCCAAAACTTACGATCTGGCAAGATCGTTAATTTCGCGATTTGCTATATAAACCTTCGGCTTGATCTCTCTATGGCCTGAGAATCGAAATCGTAATCATCATGTGACCAAATCCGATTCAACTGTATAACAGAGACCAGAATTTACACACAATATAAACGCGGACTGTAGCTGCTACCGTTTCAACTTCCGGTTCCAAAATTACTGAAGAAAAAACACGATTTCTGCAAAAAGAACAAAAATTCTTAGATAATTTAATAGACTTTGGAATTATTGAATTTTTACTAGATTCCTTCATATATCATTTTTCTAATTCTAGCAAATATATTCAATCGATTCTGTTACGACTTGAATGAAAAATATATGATTTTTTCTTCAGAGAGAAAAAAAAAGAATTCAAACAAATTTGATATAAAGTCTCAGTTACAGTTTTTTTTTCTCCGTAGTTTGACAAAATTTTTAGTCAGCGTGAGGAAACTTTACGATTATACACACTTTTTGTAACTACAAAAATTTTGTGTTGCGCAAAAATCGCGACTCTAATATTGTTCAAATTTTCTTTCAATGACTTTTCATTCACTCGAGACAGTAAATTTATATTTAAATATGATTCGTCATATTGAACTCAAGAAGCTTCCAATAAATGAGCGAAGTGGAAGAAATACGAAGGAAAACAGTGGAGGGAAACTGATCTTAGCGCATTTAAACAGTTTTAATGCATAAAACGGTGCCTTTTTCAAGTTCTCTTCGAAACTCTACGGATTTTCATTCCTTGGACAAAAAATGACCACGAAATGACGGCACCAAAATTGGAACGGTTTTTTTGGATTGAAAAATTCAATTCATTCAGCTATCTCGTGATTCTATCATCGTTTTTTACTTCTGTGTTGAGTCTCTAAAAATTCAAATGCCGTTTATAAAAAATTGAAGAAAAATACGCAATTTTTCTCCGTTTCGAATCGTTTGTCACATTTTTGTCGATGAAAATTAGTGGTAATCGTTAAAAGAGAATGAATAATTAAGGGAGATTTCACACGGCATTTCATTCAGGGAATTCGTCTCCCTAAATTGAACCGAAAAATTTGAGAAAAACGTGAAAATGCGGAAAATTGCGGCTAATTATTCTAAAAAACGTGGAAAATTTGCCACATTAATTGTTATGTCGGTACCAAAAAATTATTGTTTCTCGACAGACGTCGGTTCAATCTGTAAAACTAATCGATATCTTCATTTAGAAAAAAAAATCAAGTCGATATCTTGAGGCGATCTCGAGTTATCGCAAAACTGACAGAAAAAAATAACTCGTGTGGAACTGGTCGCGCGCCATATCACACTTTTGGCTCTCCTAAGCTCAATTTTCCGAACTTCTCAGTTATGTTTGCGCCAAAACGTTCCCAAAAAGATTGTACTAATACAATAGATAAGAGAAAAAAAAAACTATTTTTTAAATCCCCTCAAGCATTTTCATCCCATTTTCGCTGAATGGTAGTCACAAGTTTCTCTTGTCAGTATGAAACATGAGAACATTAAAGGAACAGCTGCGGTCCCAAAAGAGAATCAAAGGCGTTGAAACATCGCGTTTCATATTCGCTCCGCAATTAACCTAATCGGTTAAAACTTTGCCCCGCGGATCACAGGGTGTGCGAATTAGGCGCGATGTGTAAACGTCTCTTTCGGTCCGTCGCGACGTCTCCCGCGGTTCGTGAAATAAGCCGAGAAATATTAATCCGAGTTTCATCTCGCCAAGTAAACCTGTAAACGTGAGACTGCCGCGTAAATCTGCTCAGAGTTTCGAGCACAGCTTCACTCCGTCGTTGATATTTACTACTTCATTAAGCCTGTTTTACGATCGTTTACAGTTTACACGGTTCAAACGGAGATACGGAACACATTCCGCAGTGCAACTTGAACAAAAAAGATTCACCCACGAGTCTTTACGCAAAATCATTACGAACGGAATACTTTCAACAATGAGTCGTTCGATGCGATAACGCAATTTTCCTCAACTCTCAAACGGTACATTCTATCAAAAAAAGTGTATCAAGATAAAAGACGCGTCTTCAAAAGTTCTTCGAATTTTGTATGAAGCATTTTTTCCCAGGATCAAAGGTTACCGAGATAATCGATAAAGAATCAATCTTATTTCTCTTACATTTTTCATGTTTTAATAGGGGGATTTTTTTCTGCGACGCGGAGGCAAAAACGTTTCAGACGTTTGATTAATGGTTACAAATATACGTGTGGCCCGATTTTTACGGATCATCGAAATATCGGCCAGTGCTAGAATCAAACGAGCCTCGTTGACGTCCATGTCGTGAGCTTATCACGCCGCTTATCTGCTTCTTCGCGCGACTCCGTTCGTACATCGTTTCAGATCTCATCAATTAAACAAGCTCGATATTAATTGATCGAGATCAATAAGAAGTCGACTGGAATTATTGATAAGATTTCGTTTGCTTTTGATCGCAATAATTATTCCCAAAGAATTAGCGAACAAGATCTTATTCTCGCAATTATTATTCCAGAAACAGAAATTTTTGTGGGGAAGAAAATTCGATTCTTTATTGATCTCGATCAATAAATATCGATTCGGTTTGTTCCGTGCGCGTATAAATTTGCTAATCGGTCTATTATGGTTCTAGAATGACCGCAATCGTTTTATCAAATCCTAGAACGAGATTAGAAGAATTAAAAACTGTTTTCCGCGGTCGTTTCATTTCATACGCGGTGGATTAATAACGGTGATTAATGTAATGTGCGGTTGTTGGACAGAGAATATTGGTTCAAGGTTCTTTTTTTTAAATAGCCAGCTTCCCTTCTTTTCGATTCCGTCTTATCTTCGTCTTTTGATACGAACGTCACTGCCCCCGTCAACTCGACGCAATTGTCGTTTACATCTATGTCAAGGCGGTATCACAAATTATTACGATTTTAATATAAATTGTGAATTACACACACTTGTATGTATCTTATAATTTTAACACTGGAACGTTTCAAAGAAAACAAACAAACAAGCAGAAAAAAACTTGAGGATTCCTTCTCCACTGATCAATGGATCCGCGTCGTTACTTTGAATTCAAGAATACACACGAAGAGGTTGAAGAACTCTGCACACATTCAACATATAAAACGTATGAATGAATTTAATAGACTTTTGGAACATCATATATCAGCGTATCGTAAATCTCACGTTAACAAAAACAAGATTATTTTAAGCTAGAAATGCTTGATAAAACTTCTCAGTCCTGATTCATTCTCAGCAAATTGTTACCAACTGTTTTTTTCTAAGTTGCCAATTGTTTTCTAAGATTCATGTAAAGAAGGCCTATATAGGAGTGTCAGAATTGAATAAACGCAGAACGTGAGTTAAAATTGAGGTTAGATTCAGCAATCCATGACTGCGCATGCGCAGAGTACAAATAAAGCCACTTTTAACGTCTGGGACTCGAAACTAACGCTATCTGTGACGCTGCTTCAGGTAGCGATCACAGACTTAAAAAAAAGGCTTGAAACATGAATCAAAAAACATATTTTTGACATTTTCCTTTTCGTTTTGTGTTATTCCCAGGTTGTTTTTGTTCAACATTTATACAGTTTTAGGGCCAAAAAAAGAGCATGCGGTTGATTGTTTATCGAGAAGTGGCCAATTTGACAATTGAAGTCGTGTAATCGAATCGTGTTTTCGAATTATTTGAATAACAAAATTTAAAAAAATACAATAAAAATGACGATATCTTAAGAACGGATCAACGGATTTGAATGAAATTTCGTACCACATGGTTTTTTGTGTCACTGATCACGAATCTGAAGCCATTTTTGCAAAATTTTCGGTTGTCGCATTCGATATGCTTCGAAAAAAATAAATAAAAACGATTCTATTTCGATGAAAATTGGTACTCGAACGTTTTTTGGGTCACTCATCACGAGTCTGAGGTCAGATCTGCGAAATTGAAAATGGCGGATCCAATTTACTGGGGAAAAAACACTAAAAACATTGAAAATCTCATGAAAATTGTTAATCGAAGGTCTTTTTAACCGCTGATCAAGAATCTGAGGTCAGATTTGCAAAATTCAAAATAGGTGGAAATAAAGAAAGTGCTTCCAAGCACAGAGAGTATCGTATAATTCATAAAACCGTGAAATACTCACCCCTGAGACTGGAATCAGATGGGAAACCATGCTCGTCCTGTCGGCGACCGAGTGTAATCCGTAGTTCATAAATATTGCATTGACGCGGTGCTGATGAACAACGTCGCCCCAGTAAGCAGCCAGGCCCTCCACCGCTACGATATTCTCACACCCCTTATATTGTCTCGATAATTAACCCCGCGATCTCTTCTTTTCTTGTGTCTTCGCGATTATACCGTTGATCCGTATTTTTAAAATTCCCACTGATAAACTCGCACTTCTTTTTCACACTTGGAAGAAAATTATCTCAAATTTATCACAACTACAATAATTACAATCTCTGACAGATTTCGGGCAAAAATTCGTTTTTCGAAGCTGAATAATTCCGATTCTTCACAGCGACTACATCCAGGCCTCTCCTCGATTTCGATCTACGGTTCGATTCCTGATCTGGAAAAGAAAAAAAAATCGATGTTTTATCGATCCGAGAAGGATAAGAATCGGTTTCTAAAAGACTCGAAAGGTGGTCCTTCAAAAGTGTTTCAAGTGTCTCATGAATCTCTGCGCAAAAGCACTTAAAATTTCTACTACACCGTTAAAGTCAAAACGACCCCTCGACACGAGTGAATCTGTTGATTGTTTCATCCTCCAAACAATCCTTCGAAGGTACATGCGACCCGCAAACATCAAACACGACGCGGATGATTGACTAGAAATTAAGTCCCCGAGTCGAACAGACAGACAGCGACGATACAATTAGTGAAACAGCGGTGAGGGAATCCCCGGGGATTCCTGGGAGCTCCCTGCTATTCGGATAAGAAACGGGGACGCGGTTCAGACAGCGCGTGTATCGAAACGTGGGTTTAATGCGTTTTAAATGACAGTGACACACGGCCCGGTCGCTCCCCGTTCCTGTATCCGTTAACGGAGTCCCCGTCTGAAACACCGCCGCCGTCAGCGTCAGCGTCGTCGGCGCTATTCCAATGACGAGTCTCGAACAGCTGAGCACTTACGCGGTTCTAGCCGGTCCTGCGGAGCCTCCCGAGGGAGACATCGCGACTTCCGCCGGCCTGTTGCGCACCGATCTCGAGTCTGCAGCCCTCGTAAATTTATCTAGCAACTAGCCGCAGTCGCGAAGGACCCAAAACTCGTAATTCAATCTAAATTGAGTCGGTCTAATCCGGATTCTCGGAGGTTCGTTTTCGTCATTTTTTGTCGATATAATCCGCTATGGAAGCGTTTTGTTCGACGCTCGCTTAAATTAGGCTGGATTTAATCTGGCTAATGGGTTTGATGTAGAGGATATAGAGACAGAGACTCGCGGAGTGGTTTAGAGCCTCGTAAATAGTCTCAGTGTGAGTAATAAAACTCAAATTGTCACTCAGTGCAACATGAATGTCTTAATTACGTCCAACAGGTGTCGTCGGGTCATCTAAACAACTCGACGTCTTATATTATGGGCAAATACGACACAAAACAACGCCGAGAGCGAAGAGATTTATCCTGCAACCTGTGCTGACCTAATGAACGGTGTAACGTTTCGACTGTGAGAGAGCGTGCGCCACCTGGCGGTCGCCCTTCGGTTTCTGACATTATAAGGATTTCAGCTGAGGTCTAAATCAGGGAAACTAACATTTATCCACTTTTAGTCATCAATAATATCGTATAATAAAGTGAAAAAAAGCAAAAATTGCGGATACATTATTCAACTGAAATTGTAAACTCATTAATTGACCGTCTGCAGACGATGTTTGAGAGTGTTTGGACGTTCGTTTTGTATACATGCCTATAATCATCATAATTTTCTTGACTTCTGATGCTGTTGCACTATCAGTATAACATATTCATTAATATGAGGTTATTTTAATAACATACGAGATTTGTTTCCAAACAAAAATCACTCTGAATTAATTGTCAATTGAATTATACATGTCTCGTTGTAAAAATTTGAAGAAATTTAATTCAGTAAGGAGTTTACATAAATATGATTTGATATTTTCATTCGTGAGCGGAAAGTTTGATAAAAGAGAACCATATGAAAATGATAAATTAGCTACACAAGAAAAAGCTTTAAAAGCTCAATGGGCTCATCGTCGCTTTGAAAATCATACACATCGTGACTAAAATAGTGGTAAAAATAAGTCATGGACTACATGACGACGATGTGTAGCAGAAGTGAATTTCTTTGATGCTATGGAAGCCCGCTATAAGTTAGAATGAAAATTTCTATGATCATCGCTTGAATGAAGACCTGTCAAGTTTATGAGATGTAAACTCAAAGTCGAGATAAAAAGACGAGCCTCACGATCAGTCCCTTAAAACACTTTTGCAGCGCATCTGCACGGTGAAAATTTATGAAATCTTATGGAAATAATTATGAAATCTTAATAAGAGTTCATTACGATTATTACTAAGTCATTTTGGGGGGTAGAATTTTAAGTAGATCAATTTTTCCTTATCTTTAAAATTATTACCTTCATTTTTTATTGTCACTGATTATAAATGACCTTTTTTCTTCCACTTCCTGGAATATTTCTACAATATTGTCAATTTCCGCAACTGGATCACAAAGAATCGGATGGAAATTCGAATTTACATCATTCGTTGTTAACGTATGAGGAAAATATTTGAAGATAAAACGTTCTCCAGTTTGGTGCAGTCATTCGAATATGCCATTGTCTCAAGAAAAAATGACGATCTCGATGTATGACTCTATAAGCTGGCGTGAATCACTGCTCGTGCACTTCGATCGGTTGAATTTTAATCAAAGAAATTTTTCTGATTCTTGAACTCATTGTCAGTCCGATACGATCGTCTAGGCCATGAGATGCAAGTGGATCAGGGAAATCTACAATTTTTGTTCTCTGATTAAGAGACAGAACGTCAAAGCTGTGGTGCATGGGTTCGTTCCAAATGAACTTTATTTCTTTAACAATAACGAAATATTAGATTCGCCATGTCCAAAAACAAGCTACAATTGAACTGTTTTCTCAATGCGAAACGATAAAACAATTCCTCAGTTAGTATGACTAGTCATGAAGCCGAAGCTAGCAGCCAAACATTTCAAAGTTCTTAAGGAAGTATTCCTTTCCACAATATTCCACAAACTTCAACTTCAAACTTCTTCAAAAAAAGGTGCGAAACTGTTGAGGCTGGAGGAAAAATAATCGACATCAATATAGTAACTGAAGTAACATTGACTTCTTTCCTCATTGTCTAATTTCAATTGAATTAGCTGGCCGCTAGCTTCATCTTCATCGACTATATGATCTCGCATCGATTCCCGCTGTGTACAGCGAAGGAGGAAAAAAAGTTTAATTATATCGACGATAAGCAGCTTAATTAGGTATCGTCGTTTTTTACTCGACGAATCGCGAGATGAGTTACGATAAGGAAAATGGCGGCCCTGGTAAATCAGATTCTCCGCTATCACGGGAACCTCGATTTCTCAAATCGGGTAAATTATCACATATACTTCGAGAATTACATGTACTATCCCCAGATTAGGACATGATCACGATTCCTCATGCTAGGTGTAGGTGTAATTCGTACCAGTCAAGAGACTCTTGAGTCTCAATGCACGCTTTACCGTCGCTCGAACAAACACCACGTCGAGCCATTGAGCTTTCGGAACCCGTCGCTTCAACGAAGGTGGCTCACGTCATTTTTTTCTTCCCCTGATATTTTGGTGTACGATTTGAGCCGAATCCACTAAAGCTGTGATCAGCTATCATTTTTATCGGGTTGTCTCGTATTTCTGATCACAGATGAAAATAGAATCGTCAGAAAGAAGAGAAAAATCATGATGGTTGTAGCGTCTGAATTTCATGACCAGGTTTTTAAAATTCATGGATTTTGTGGAATTCCCTGACATTTTCCTGACTTTTCCCTGAGACACGAAATTTCGGTGTGTTCTCGACGAATTTTCCCAAATTTGAATTCAAAAAAGCAGCAGAAATGAAGAACACTGAATCGTTTGACAGGTCACACATACCTCAGTGAAATTTGGTCGAGTCATTCCTGCAGACGAGTGAAAGAGGGAAGTTCAAACAGCACTAGAATCTCAACACGATTTTAAAATCGAGAATCAACCACTTGCTCCGTTGCTTAAGGAATCACCATCGATAAACTTGAAATTATCCGCACTTTGTTAATTTCGTTTAAAAAATCCACTGACGTCTGTTTCGTAGATATGATTCGCACCTTTGTGTCTTCATTCATTTGTTGAGAGTATCATATAAAAAAAAACTGTGTAAAATCCATTCGGCACTTGTATCATTAGTTTTCGGCGATGGAAAACAAAAGAGGTGCGAAACTCTTGGAGCTGGAGTGAAAACAACCGACATCAATTGTAACTGAAGCAAGATTGACTTCTGAGGCTCCGGCATCCTCGCGAGTATCGCGGCCCACGGGTGGTTCGGAGGCCCTAGGAGAAGCGTGGGGATTTTACCGACTACGTATGCACAGCGTGTGTGGAGGAGGTAAAGAGGATAAAACGCGGAGGAAACGAGGGCGGAGTCTTGGACCTCTCGCGTCTTTCTTCCCTCCCTCCAACCTCGACGAACGACGTGAAACTATAACGGAATCGCTTCACGCCGACGCAATTTTATGCTCTACTCTGTCGTTATCTGCACTGATCCACTTTTTCAGAAATTACATTCTTTTTTTTTCACTTGGTAATCATCGTATCAATTATTTGTCTTCAAACACCCCACGATCTTAGGATCTAAATAAGGTCAAAATTTATCAATTTTTTTCTCTGGTAGGAATTTTATTTTCCTCAAACTCTTTTAGAATTATTGATATACATTTCTTATTTTTTTGGAATCGAATCGTTAAAAACTGGAAGAATGGCAGCGTTGTTTAATTTGTACACCGTTGATCTGATTAGGATCAAATTTGGACAGGATCATCTTCGACGTTCAAACCAGTTTTTCAAATTTTCAATCTTAGGCTACCTGGAAGGTCTTTTTAACTTCAAATGTTGATAATTTGGTAAAAAATCATTTTTTTTTTTTCAAAAAAAGGCTCGCCAAGGACTGGTTTAGACATTGAAGATGATCCGGTTTAAATTTCATCCACATCAGACTAACACAGACTTTGAAGACTGCGTTTCAAAAACGCTACCATTCTTCCAGTTTTTCATGATTTTACTTGAAAAAAATACCAATTGAATATCAAGTATTTTTCTAAACAATGGCGGGAACCGTTTGTGGAAAAAGAAATTCTGTCCAGAGAAAAAAAATTGTTAAATCCGTCCAAATCTGACGTTCATCGAACATCCACTTGGACTATTCAGTCGGGTTTGGAAGTTCGGTAGATTTTTATCAAGTGGGACGAATGATTCTTAGGATGTGCATTTAGCACCGTTACCTGGATTCGAATACGTCGACGTTTGCGAAAAATAATATTCAGATCAGTGGGACAGTGGAACGAATTGAAATAGACTGATGATGTCATTCTCGTAGTTAGTTGAGAAAGGTGACATAATTATGTGAGTGATTAGTAATAATTACGTATTAAACCTGATTTCGAAATCGAGAGTCTGACTATAGAGGTAGGTATGTAAATACGTGATGTAACCATAAGTTTTGGTTACATCGCGTTATAATTATGGGCAAAGTCGAGGTAATATTGCTTACGATCAAGGTTTGAAGCTTACGCGGCATTATATACGACATTCCCGAATGTAACATCATGTTATGTTGCAACGATCAATGTTTTCTTTTTATTTTTCCATTATTCTGCACTACGGAGAATTAATGCACTTCGTCAAATTATATTATTTGGGTCAAGTACGAATGTAGTAACACGATTATTCCCTACGCTCGTGCAATCGATGATCATGCTCGATGTTATACACCGCAGTGATCGTCATATCGCTGATCTTTCAGGCCAGATACAAACTCACGACATTTGTTCAGACATTATTTATACTGTCTCAAAATAGGCGAATAGACATTTGCAAGACGAATTGACGACGTTCGTGAAGACACTTAGGGAAATGAGGAAAAACTGAGGGGGTGACCACTTCAAAATGTGGTGTCCCAACCATTTCATAGGCATTTCATGGGTATTTCATGGGTATTTCATGGCATTCCATAAATAAGTATTTCATGAGATGACTTTCCCAACCATTTCACATTTCACAACCATTCCATAGGCATTTCATAGGCATTCCATAGGTATTTCATGGTATTCTGTGAGTATTATGAAACACAATCATTTTCCATCAATCGTCTCCAATGGTCAAATTTTCTTATGAGATGATTAATTATTGTTCACTGAAATCGCTATAATTGCCTATTGGAAGGAAATACTTCACTCGCCTCGAGAGCAAAGAGTAAAAAAGCCTCCACTTCATTCATTCGAAATTCAAATGGCTTCGACCTTAACCGTCGGAAAAAGAGAAGATGAAGTTCGGAAAGCGATTCTGACGTTGATTAACCCAAATGATAATTCAGAGTGTAGCTCTAATAATTCGAGGGGAATTGAGAGACCGCGAAGAGGGAAGACAGGATCGAGGATCGTGTTCGGGGGTAGTCGCCAGTCACCGAACGAGACCCTAGTCAACCCAAAACGAAATAATCAAAAGTGGGGAACGGAAGCAGTCGCCATGATGGGGCGGCCACGCAGCACCGACGGTTACCAGGATTGGACGCACCTCCGCTGCTTCCCTCGACGACGGAGTCGGAGTCGACGCCTGCCGACGCCCCCGACGTTGTGGACCAGTTTTCCCCTCTGTTTCACAAACTTTGTCCTCTCTGTAACTGACTGAAACAGTAAACTCTCTCGATATATCAGATATCCTTGTGCTGCAGCAGCTTCCGGGAAAAGGAGGAAAATAATGTGCGCAAAAATACTGAAGAGATGGAGAATCTGATTATGATCGAACTCGAATGACGAGGACAGACCGCGATACCGTAAATTGTTTTGAAAATACATCAAGAATAGATACGACGGTGTCTTGAGTCACGGCTAATCAGGCTTGAGAACAATCAAAGCCGAGGTAGTGCAGATGGTCGAAACTGGACACCGATATCTCACACCGTGTTTACCGGGAGTCAAATTTCCCGCTTCTTCTGTGACGTCACGGGCCTCATTAACCTCAAACTTTGGACTGACGATTTTTCGCGAAATGGAGGCGATATAACGCCGACGTCACGTCATCAGGTCTAGGACGAATCAGTAATTAGATACATGCTGAAATAAAGAGAAATTGAGAGCGTCAAGTCAACGGCAGCTCAGTAGCCGGATATTTTTTAACACTTTATACCCATAGGTATAACATAGGTGTATAGGTATAATAACTCGAGTACGCGAGGATTGTTGACCAAAAGCTGCGGTTACTCTCGTCGATGTTACTAACAATAACGGGGGCATTGTTACCCCGGCACAATGAACGTGTTTCCTAACATGGCTACTCGATTGTTCAATTGTTTCCCTTCGCTTTATTCAACTTTTATTGTTTCAAATACCCACTCGCCGTATGTGTAGGTACACACAGGTACTAGCTCGAGGCCTCCACACTCGTGCCATTGCGATTCGTTCGATAAATTCTATTTTTACGACACAGGCATTGAAAAGCCATAAAGACTTTCTACCGCAACTCTGATGCGCAGTTCGAAGTGCGCAGTTGAAAGTAGCGGCATGAAGTCATTATACCGCTTGGCTAGCGAATTCCTATGATTGGCTTGGTTCTCGATGTTGACAAACTTTAGACTGTATTATGGTTCGCCCTGTTATTAGAGATTTGGAAAAAAGTGTGAAAAAAAACTATGAGTTATTTGGCTATAATCGTAAGTCTGGCCAAGTCAGTTGTCTCAAGGTTTTTAATTCAAGAAACTAACCGGCGTTGAAATTTAATCCGTACCTATACGTCAGTTTATTTATTTTATGGTCGAAAATCTTTCGGTCATTCAAGCGTCGAACGACTAACCGGCTGAGGAATTCAGAAGTAGAAGTATGGTAACTTAAATACTGGCGTGCGCCCTAATTTACGACCATTTTTAGTAGACGGTCGTGCCGTATTAAGTTTTTAGTTCCAACTACAGCGCAACGTCTCAGTCTCGAAGCTCGAAGCCTTGATTCAATCGGGGTTAACCTCACTTCCCCTGATCGAACGATTAACATTTTGACATGAGTCAAAATTGTATTTCATGAATATCGCTCTGAATTCTGTCTGATTTCGGAAAAAGAATCTTCCAGAAATATCCTTCGGGAGACCAGGGCCCGGTGCAGCTTCGCTCGTTGCCTTGTTGGGTTAAACAAGAAACAATAAAATAGTAACAGACCGCATGCTATGGAGGCGGACAAGGAGAAGAGGGACGAAGAGAAGCGAAGTGGAGAGCGTGTAATAAGGATATCGATATGAGGAAAGGTTGAAAAAAGTTGTGGTCTGAACAAAGAGGGAAGCTGTGCTTATATAGTTATATAGAAACGTCGAGCGAGAACTCAACTAATGCCCGCATACTGCATGGGCAGTAGTGCTGTGACATTCTAAAATCAAAACAACGACCCTTTTGCCGCGTGCCCGAACTCTCGCTTTGTTCTCAACCTTTTTATTTCAATGTTTTTATGGATTTTCATTTTGTTTTGTTTTATTTTATTTTCACTTATTCAGGCAGTGATGTGGGCTGTACAGCAGCAGTCAACCGTCAACGAGCCTAATTATACGGCTGGTTTAGACGATAATAAATACGGTTCACTCCTGCAGTGGTCCAAATATTGATATTTGGAACCTCTTCAATACAGTAGCTCTATAATCTACATACAGGGTGAATTCCTATTGACTCGTTGATCCGAAGTTGGCTAGAATCGAGAAACAAGCTTTCAGACATTTCTGAACCAATCAAAAGTGTCCGAATGCTCATTTTTCGATTCTAGTCAACTTCAGATCAACGAGTCGTTAGAAATTCACCCTGTATATTGCAATCGAGCTACTCTCGGAGTAGTTTAAATTTCGCCACCAGGTGAAAACACGCCCCCACTCAGGTTCTCAATGATTCCGCCAGAACAGTTCTCATAGCGAATGGGATTGTGATACAATTTACACCGCTAAACCGCTTCGTATTCATAACCTATAAATTATATTCACAAATATTGTATACATTTTCACATATTTGAATTTATCGGACGAGGCGAACCAAATTAATTAATTATTGGTCCCCACCAAGGAGAGATTCTTCCTCTATTGTATACATTTTGCTTATTCTTGGAATAAAATTCGTTTATTGAACACTTACAATAAATATTAATTAATCGACGTGTTATAACGATGACGATCTAAACAAACTCGAAGAAAGCTTCAATCTTCTGCGTGGTATTACTTCAACAACGTCTTCATATACTTCTCATCAGCTATTTCCTTTACACTGAATTTCGGTTCCGTTCTTGGATCCATCGTCCACCGTCAACCACGGACAAATGTGTATCAAATCAGTTCAAAATTCATCGAATAATAATTTTTACCACACATGCATTAAAAACTCGTGTTTTTTGCCCTCCTCAACGGAATGGAAGTCACAGTTTTTTAACCGGGGAAATAATACGGGAAAAAAACTTGCCAGCGGGAGAAAAAAACTCGTAACCATAGTAACGGTGAAATAAACGAAGAAAGTGCTGCCCCTAGCGGAGAACGCCGTTCTCATGGTTCCAACCTGACTTTCACGCGTTTTTAATGCATATATGGTAGAAAATAAGATATGTGCCATGATTTGTCTCGCGCATTTTGCAGAACTTGATCGTCTTCAATATCGAATTGCAACTCGTTCTGCAAAATCGGCGCTCGACAAAAAAAAACCTGCTCCCTTCCCTTGGTGCATAACATACTATTCGCTCTAATACCCAACAATGAATATTGGAATAAGAACTATCATCCATAGCTTCTAATCCGTGACGCTAGGCGTCAACACTAGACAACAGCATCAATAGATTTGTATCTTTTGTTTCACGTACTGTTTTACCGACAGTACAACACAGTCCCACCCTCGGTCGATAACGAAGATTGCTGAATGAGGATGATATCGGGGATCGAGGGTTGAGGCGCCATCTCAGAAAAAGTGTAAAATTTCAGTGAACTGATTGATCATGGGCCGGTCTGGTGAATATTTCGTAACCTAGAAGCAGAAAAGCAGCAGAAGACTCGGGGGATACAAGAAAATAATTCCGAGTAGGTAGTGGAGCGAAGAGAGTGTTGAAGAGAGAAGAAAGAAAAATTATAAATAAAAATTATTTGTTTATAAAATTGTTTCAAGTATAAATAACGCTATGGATGACGACGGTGATCAAGACAGCGTCATAGAAGAGGATTTTTACACATTTCTTAACGTGCCGAAAAATGTAAGAATTCACGTTTTATCTCGAGTACACATATACAGAGTCTCAAGCCGACGCGAATCAATCTCAGACCCACGTGATTTTCTACCCATCAATCCGCCCCGAAATCAACAACCGTCGAATCCAATTGATTTCAAAAAATGATGCAAGAAATCTTTCACCTTTTTTTTTAAAGAGAATTTTACTAAAAACTTATCGAAGAAATTTAAATCAATATATGATATAAAAGTTCAACCAAATTTCGTTCAAGGCAACAACCGACGAAATCAACAATGCCTACCGGCGCCAGAGCCGGCTTTATCATCCCGACAAGCACGTCGATCCTATTCTCAAAAAAGAAGCAGAGACGCTGTTCAATCGTACCAAGAAAGCATACGAAGGTGAGAGAGAGAGAAACTAGCAACAAAGCTGCGATGTACTAATTCTGTGATATCGATTTTCTCTGAAAGTCCTCAGCGACGCTCACCAAAGAGCCATTTACGACTCTCTCGGTACCCGAGGTCTCGAAACCGAGGGATGGGAGATCGTCCAAAGGACAAAAACACCGCAGGAAATCAGAGAAGAGTACGAACGACTCGCCAGAGAAAGAGAAGAGAGGAGGCTACAGCAGAGAACAAACCCCAAGGGGAACGTCACCGTCAATATCAATGCTACGGATATATTTAACAGATACGAGGACGAGTATGACGAGATGTTAGTACGATGCTCCGAAGTATAATGTTTCCTTATTTCACCGAAGAAACTAATATTCTCCTCTATCGTCAGCGGCGAGCGAGTATTTCCCACCATAGAGGTCAGCGGGATGTCGTTTAGCCAGTCTATCGAGGCCCCTCTGACCCTGAGGGACACCGTGACGATGTCAGGCCAGCTGGGTACCCAGAATGGCAGAGGAACAGGGTCCATAAACGTTGCCGCGAGGAGATTAGTCTCCGCCAAAGGGTGGCTCGAGCTCGATGTCGGGGCTGGAAACGGACCCACCATGTCCCTAAAGGGCTTTAGAACGCTTACGAAAAGACTATTCTGCAACGGCGCTACTATTCTACAGTTCACAGCCCACGGGATCAGGCCAGGTCTCGTAGGAAGTGAGTGAGAAGTCTTATTGGGTATAGATTCCATTTTTATACACGTTTATTCGTTAATTTAATATTCTACATTCTCTTGCAGCGCTAGCGATGCAACTGGACAAACACGCGGTCGGTTATCTCACCTACAGAGCGGGACTGCAGAGCGCGATGAGCACGATGATCGTTCGGGACACTTCGCAATCGCATACGGCATTTTCCATACAGTTTGGAATCCTCCACTCTTTTGTCAGTCTTAGTTACACATATAAAATGGAAGAGAGGCAACTAAAACTACGCGGTTGCGTTAAGTAAGCATCAAACGGGACCAGTAATCGATAATTTTATTTGATTGATATTGAATTATTAATTATTCCACAGAGCAGGTACCTTCGGAGCGTTTTTGGAGTACGGTGTGGAGAAAAAAGTATCTCAGCACAGTTCGTTATCGGCGTCAGTATCGGTCGGTGTGCCGACGGGTGTGACGTTGAAGATAAAGCTGAGCAGAGCTTCCCAAACTTACGCATTTCCTATACATTTGTGCGAGGAAGTCATACCGGCGCCGATATTCTACGCGACCGTAGCGCCGCTGATAACGTGGGCGGTTATTAAGAAATTGGTGATCGACCCTGTGGTCAGAGAGCAGAAGGAGAGAGACAAGGAGAAACAGAAGGAATTGAACAAGACGAGGATGTTGGAGAAGCAGAGGGAGGCAAAAGCGGCTATAGATCTGATGAAGGCGACCTTTAGCAGGATCAGATCGGAGGAGGAGGCCAAGAGGGGACTAGTCATCACGAAGGCACTTTACGGGAGATTCGTTTATCCTCAGGAACGCGTTTCTAGAGAAGAGGAGAGCAACGCGCACAGAGACGAGGTCATCGACGTCACAATTCCTCTGCAGTGCTTGGTCAAAGACTCCAAACTCGTACTGCACAACGCGTCCAAGGCATGGACCACAGAATTTATACAATATTGTTAGAGACTTTCTGCCCCCGTGTTACATCAACTTTTCTTCATCCTCACAGAGTCAACTGCCAGGATTCTACGACCCCTGCGTCGGTGACGACAAGCAGCTGCTGTTGCAGTATTTGTTCCACGCTCAGACGCACGAGTGTATTATAAAGGACGCGGAGCCCCTGAGAATACCTAAACAATGTGAGCGAGACGACGGTCTTTATTTACTTGTTGTAATCGATCGAAACGATCTTTGCATACGTGATATTAAAAAGCTTGATCCATTACAGCTCACAGGGTGAACACCACATGACGCAAGAGACTGCGTCAGAAGGTAAAACGGAGCGATTGCAAGCCCGGCTGGTAATCGGAGATAGTTTTCCAACATTCTGTTCGCGCTTGACCGTTGGATTCATCGGAGCAGTAAAAATTGTTGAAAAATGTTTAGTAATTATTGATTAGTTACGCTTTGTATCATAATTCAGCGTTTTAATTTTTTTTTTCTTTTTTTTGTCTCTCTTTCTCAAGAAATTCGACGATCTATCTGATAATATATGAGCAATATACGAGCATAATTAGACAAGATTAAAAGTAGCACTTGGTTCTTAGGCATGTTAGAGAATGAAGCTATTATCGGTTCATTATTTCGTTCAAATTTTATGTACATTTTATTACGTATAGTCGAATTTTTCTTTCTCGATTATATCGAAATGTGGTAGCAAGAAATTAGCTTTAAAATTCAGACCGATTCCATCCCGGTAGAGTCTGAGATCTAGTAGCGCTCGACGTACGAGTGAATAGAAACTTTACCTCGGGTCGGTATATCGGTGCCCAAGTCCAAGACTTGTCGAAAACGAGTCGTACACGTTCGTTAGACTGTCGATAGAACAATATCTAAGGAACACAGTCATTGTACAAAAATGACTGGTCCTTCAAACGATAATAAAACGTTGTTGAAATATTTAATCGCTCCTTCTCTCCACCCCCTGACACCGATGTCCCAATTAGAATAAAGCTGTACTTAATATTTATAAAGAATGAAACGGAACTTAAATTGAAATGATCTAGTGATAATTAGCTACACTTAAGGATGTATAGGCCATTCAATCTCAACCAAAAGTGAGTCTCGTCGTCAATATTGAGTACTTTGAGATGAGATAAAAATCGGAAAAAAATCAACCATAATCAAGATGATAAGAGTATTCATTTTCAATAATAATAATGCCCAAAAGTTATCAACAAATCGTTTAAAAAAATCATTGTTTAACAAATTTCCTGGTGACGTTATTTTTTTTCATATCAAATGAATTCGTTAATCTTTCCGAATACACATGAATTTTTGCAGAATCTTGTCACTTTTTTGAAATTTCCGTTTTCGGAAATTTCTAAAGGCTGTATTTACAAAACTATTAGTTCCACGCTCCGGAAACTTCGGAATTGTAATCTACATCGTTTCCACAATAACATATCCAAAATTCCGATTTTTTTTCTCCATTTTTCAAAATCGAAAACGGAAATTTAAAAAAAGTGACAAAATTCTGAAAAAATTCATGTGTATTCGGAAAGATTAACGAATTCGTTTGACATGAAAAAGAAATAACGTCACCAGGAAATTTGTTAAGCAATGATTTCTTTAAACAATTTGTTGATAAATTTTGGGCATTATTATTATTGAAAATGAATACTCTTGTCATCTTGATTGTGGTTGATTATTTTCCAATTTTTATCTCATCTCGAAGTATTCAATATTGACGACGAGACTCACTTTTGGTTGAGATTGTATGGCCTGTACATCCTTAAACATTTCTTTCCTGAGAGTGTGTTTTGATACAAATGAAGGTTTCAGAAGCCAGGTATCCTTCGGATATCCTCGTCTTTTGTAGTAATAAAAAAAATAAAATGTGCCTTAAGATAGTTTTTGATCAATGAAAAGTCGCGACTCTAAAATTAATATTCCACACTCATAGTGGTGCTTTGATCCATTATCGAAAATGCCTGATTAGAGTCTAGGATCTTGTGGATCAGTCGTAGCTCGTCGTCTTTTTCTTCAACCCTGGAAACCGGGGTCCAAGAATGATCGTGTTCCAGTCTGTAGGATCCCTTGAAGATATGAGGAGGTCCTTTGGCGCCCCATTCCTGCGATATAGAGAGAATAAATAATCCGAAGACGACTTTAATCGGGAATCGGGGTAAAGTAGAAACTTAGGCGGACCTCCGGACTCAACATGGAGAAATAAGTCTGTCCAGACTCTCGCAGATAGACGTGATACACGTGTCCGGGTTGTTTTTTGAAGTTGCACGCCGCGTGGTGGAGGTAGGTGTTCTCTTTGGCCTCCATCAATACATTCTCGGCCTGTTTTTGCAGAAATTTCATCTGCTCAGCTATTATTTGCAGCTTGTTGCAAGCGTTCGCTTTCACGAAGTTGTCCGCCTTTTGATTTCCGTACGACGAGACAAAAGGCAAAGAAAATTACATTACAAAGAGACATACTTCCGGCAGCTCCGATCACTCGACCCTTCTCTCAAAGGCTTTGGAAGTGTGAATTAGTCTTAAACAATCTAAACATACTTTCTGTATCTCCATGGCGAGCACGACCAAATCAGTCGGTGCTTTTTTAGCAATCGCTTTGGGATTGACCAGCGTGACGCCTTGTGGGGCGACATTCCGCTCGACGAGCCTGACTGAAACGCACCAAGGAGTTTCTTCGTTGATTAATTCGCGTAATTCTCAAAATAATGAGGAAGATGAATTACGACGATGACATTGTTTATGTCGAGAATTCGGGGAGAATTGAATGAAATAATGACGTACCCTTCGACGTTGGAACTTCGGTGTAGCTCTCTACCACGTCCATCGTGATGTAACTACGTTTCATGTGTGCGAAGTTATATTACGTAGAGTATAAATTTAAAAAAGGGGTGAAAGAGGTCAAGCGGTGATAATTCTTGTTGTTATTATTGAGATAAGACGAGGTGGACCGCGAAATTACGCAAATGGTGTCGCATTTCCGGCTCAAATTGTCTAACAATTGAAGAATACGAGTCCAACAAACACGTGGGGTTCGATGTACACTATATTCTACGATTGTTGATTCAATTGTTACGAAAAAACTCGTTCAAGTCTGAATCGGCTACGATTTTCTATATTTTAGTCTCTTCTCATGAGATCGACAGAAGATAAACAAATGACTGCGAAAACTGGTGACAAACAGCTGACTGACGACGGATGACATAACCTAAAAATCTCAAATTTACAGTCAGAGAGAGAAAAAGCCGAAGATGTCATCAATAGAACGTTGAATAATTGATCAAGACTGAAAAATGAGGTTCAATCATCAGGTTAAAATTTGTAATTAATCAATAAATTGAAAAAATCATAGTTTGTCGTCTGCTCATTCGAGATTGTATCGCACAGCGTGAACGTGGCTAACTTCCCGTCATGCTCATCGCCAGTCATAGGCGCATTCGCGTTAGGATCAAAGTGATTTTCATCGTAATGATGTGCCAATCAGATGTCGAATAGCACCGCTCTGAAGTTAGGCGCTATCATCTGATTGGCTGGACTGGTCCATCATTATGATAAGGGTGTGTTCCAATTGGTTAGTGCAAGTGCGTCTAGCGCACTTGTGACGTCATAGCGCTCCTATCCTAACACGCAAGGTTGTGACGTCACAAGTGCGCTAGACGCACTTGCACTAGCCAATTGGAACACATAATCCTAAAAATCACTTCTAGCACCAACGCGAATGCGCCTCATGTCACGAAAACATCAACGATCTGAACGAATCACAGAGCGAGTGTAAATATTTTTATTCATCGTGTTGTTGTGTGTCTCTAGAGTGAAGAGTGAGAGCGCGAAGTGTGTCGTTGATTGTTTACGAGTTTACGATCATTACCATTGAATCCCCGTTTGCAATCGTTGACTCGTGAGTCTTGATCGATCGAAATTGGAAACGACAGAACCGTAATCGGGAAAATGGCAGAAGGTTATGGAAGAGATACTCCTCCGTATACTGGAAGCAACGAAGAATCTAGATCCGCGGGACAACCTCTCTCCGATTTTCTACTACAGCTCGAAGACTACACTCCGACCGTGAGTCCTATCGCCAATTATAACCTCTAATACGAGGGCTGAATCACATTTGCCGTTTCCCGATATTTTCGGCCCTTCGTACTCCATATTTCCTTTGTCATTCACCTCACGCTCTGATACAAGAAGTGATTAATTCATGTATCGCTTCTTCATATTTTTATGAAAATATCATTCCCCAGGTTCCCGATGCTATCAGCGGACACTACCTTCACACGGCTGGATTTAACACGACGGATCCCAGAATGTAAGGAGATGATGAGTAATGAGTTTATCGTCTAGTGATGAGTCTTTAAACACTAATCAAAGATATTTAGGAGATATAAATCGCAAAAATTGTCTCCGAAGCGATTAAAAATCGACACTACCCGCGTGGTTTTTTAAATCGATCGATTTTTTACCGTCAATGAACATTTTCTATTTTCAGAGTGAGACTAGTGTCTCTGGCGGCGCAGAAGTTCATATCAGAAATAGCCAACGATGCTCTACAACATTGTAAGACCAGAGGGGCTAACCAGAACACTAAAACGAAAGGAAAAGACCGACGATACACGCTGACTATGGAAGATTTAACACCTGCGGTTGCGGAGTATGGAATAGTCGTCAAGAAGCCTCATTACTTCGTCTAGTTCCCGTACCAATGATCATCCAGTTTCTTATTCTGAGAAAAAAGACAGAAAACAAAACGAATCCTCATTCTTTCGTTGTATTCTCGATGTCCTCGACGATGTGACAACTTTTTCGTTGTTTAGTTCGATCTTTTCATTAATTCGATAATTTCTTGTTAATTAATGGTTCAATAGAAACTGTCTACAACTGACAATCATTATTCTTTCACCGTAATAACGCGGGTATAGGACACAGCTTTTTTGTATTTCAATCTCTCAAAGACTCCAGAAAACGGGGTGTGTCTCATGTCTGTGCGAATACGTTATTTTCAAACGTTTTCAAATTTCTTCAGACTGAATAATACAGTCTTTGATGAAAATGAAAAAATCTCATGTCTTATCTACTATAATTACAATCGTAGCTTGTATTTCCTGTTCTGGGGAGTGAGGGACTGACTTTCAATAGAATAATCACTCTTAATAAATACAGATAATTCTTTAATTAAATAATAAATATTCAAAGGTGTGTAAAAATACATGTTCTTCAGTTGAATAAATACACAATTATCGTAAAATATGAGCCCATTTGATTTGGTAGAGAATTATATCCATAAAACTAAATTGAATCATTCATTTAAGCGCTTTTTCCGTCTCTATCTCGATCACTGGCCTATAATATCTATCAATTTAATAAAAAAAAACTGTCATCTGATTCGATCTGAAGTCTTCCACTTGAGATAATATTCTAATCTTTGTTCTACGATTGTTTAAATCGATTTAAAGAAACAAAAAAAAAACGAAAGCTAGACTCGATAGGAATCTTAAAGTATCGTCAACGTCGTAATTTCATTCTCGAAGGAAGCCCATTAAACTCTAGATTCAAATATTGGCACCATATCGAGCATCGCGATGTGTTGTTTCTTTTCATTTCCGAGATAATATTCTAATCTTTGTTTTACGATTATTTAAATCGATCTAAAGAAACAAAAAAACGAAAACTAGACTTGACAGAAATCTTAAAGAATCGTCAACGTCGTCATTTCATTGTCGAAGGAAGCCCATTAAACTCGAGATTCAAATATTGGCGCCATATCGAGCATCGCGATGTGATGTTTCTTTTCATTCCCGAGATAATATTCTAATCTTTGTTTTACGATTATTTAAATCGATCTAAAGAAACAAAAAAACGAACGCTAGACTTGACAGAAATCTTAAAGAATCGTCAACGTCGTCATTTCACTGTTGAACGAAGCCCATTGAACTCGAGATTCAAATATTGGCGCCATATCGAGCATCGCGTTCTATTGTTTCTTTTCATTCCCTCAACGCACGTCGTGACGCGGGGAGGGGATGAATATCTCCGAGGGAGTAGGAAACAGGAAGCAGCTGGATGTTGCACCCAGCTGCCGCTACACGGAGTATAGAACCTCCGCCATTTCATTAGCCTTTAAATTCGCGTCACGTGACCGTAAATATAGCGCATGCGTGCGGTCGCGTTCTATCTCAAAAAAACTCATCGGCCATATTGGTGTGTTGTTTCATTCGCCCAATAAATCCGAACTTAAATAAGGTATTTCTTCTATTTATATTACGAACATTAAACCGTCGACGATCGGACTCGACCCCCCGAACACCCTGCGTTAATTTTACACGATCCAGACCCCCGCGTCTTCTCATAGCCTCATAACTATCGTCGAAAAAAGTTTGGTTAATATTGCCACCTTGGCTGCGATATCGTATGTACGTAGATTCTCTGTGCGAGACCCCGTTTACAAAATATGTCGCTCGTATATCTGCGGAATATTCATCAATTCACACCCCAGTTCCGTCATCGATGCGGTTTAACACGTCCCACGTAATCGAGAAACGACTTATTTCACCGAAGCGCCGAGTCTGTTGCGTCTTTTGTCTATTTCACGTTATCGGACCTGAACGCGTTGCGTATCACCTGGGTGCGTATTGTGCCCAAAACACGATCACATGCTTCCACGTTCCAGCTTCGTCTCGTTTCGCGGTTTTGGGCTCAACGTTTTCGCATAAAAACGCTCTTAACTTGTCAACAATGAAACCAGAGAGGGGAAAACGTGGAACGAAACGACACGTTTTTTAGACCTCGAAAACAATCAACATATTGACTCGCTTTTTTTTCATCCCTCGATTCGATAACAACGCTATTTTATTCTTCATTACAGCTTACTTTGCGAGATGACGGATTCAATGAAATTTGGTCCGGAATGGTGAGAAAATATTTTTTTATTCAATCTTGGACGTCTCGAAGTAGTCGATACTCGTCAATATATTAATATAATTTGTAAATCTCAACATTAGACGTATTTTAGTTTTCTTACGAATGAAAAATCGGTGAAGCATGATTATCGTAATTTGTTGCGGCTTGTTTGACGACTGTTTGGGATGCGTAGGTTGCGCAATTTGTCTGGAGACGGTTGCAACGCCGGAGGGGGAGGGGGAGGTCCCGGCATTCTAACTACCCCCCGTTACCAGCTGGCCGAGCATAGATACGGTCGCGAAGAGATGCTCGCTCTGTTTGACCGGAATTATAAACCTCCGGAACCTCTGGTATCTTTTCCTGCCCTCTACATCGTACAAGCCCAACAACCTCTAGCACTCACACCAATGACAGAAGAGGAAGCGGTAATTATCCAGCTTACTTTACATTTTTATGTCTCATTTTTGTGTCCCTTTGGAGAGAAAATTCTCTCTAATTTTCATTCTTCAACTCGGCTACTGGGTTCCGAATTATGAGGGAGAAAATTTTGATGAAAGGGTTGAAAGTTTGAGCGGGGATAGAATGCGATTGAATATAGTATATTTTTGTATCTTGTATCGTCGTGTTGTGTCTTATATTGGGAACTGTGTCATTCTTGGTCGTGTGATTCTAAAAATAAACCGACTCTGGAGCCCTTGCGGCAAACTTCCTGGCTCTGGTCTCAGAGATCATCCGCACCTCAGATCGAGTTGTTGTTCTTCTCAGTTGTTTATTCGAACCCAGAAGAGACATGTCCGTGGCAGAAGTTGACCAGTTTTTATTCCGTTGCGACACGGGCTTTGTAAGTCCTCTGTGATAGTGGATAATAGACGCCGCAGTCTCACTCGCAGTGCTATTAAAACACGAGTATTATTAGACACCGTTCAGTTTTGCAACACGCGCAGCTATAAGAGAAAATATCAATCCGACTATTCGGCAATGAATTATAGCGAGCGCGATTATATCTCACCTCTAACTAATTATGTTTTCTTTTTTCTCTTTCTTTCATAATAAGAATCAAAATGCAATCTGTGATGACGTCACGCGTATGACATTCCAGCGCTCCTGGAATAGTGGTTTAACAAACAACGTCGGTCGGGGAGGAAGGGGCGGGAGCGTCGACCGGGGAGCGAGAGGCAGGGGCGGGAGGGGTGGCATTTATCCAGCCCACTACTCCCGGGGTATCATCTTCGACGAGCCCGGCGACGGACCGAGAGCGGAGACACAATCGTTTCAGGTGTGTTTACTACTCTCCGAAACAACTTAAACACCGAATCGACGCTTTATTATGAATTTTACCACCATCAGGGGAGAAGCAGGCCATTCGACAGATCACAGAGCGAACGCGGATGGTCGGAAAGAAACGGTGGACCCGAACCTGGGGATTGGAACGGCTCCACCAGTCCCAGGAAGGAGTTGGGACGCGGTGGCAGCGGCGGTTCCTTCATGGAGGGAAACTGGCGGCGCCATCGGGCCGGGGAAGACGACGACGGGTGGAGAGTTGCCTCTAATAGTCGCGGTGGAGAAAAGTGGGGTGGGGCTCTACTTTAATATCGACTATCCTATTCATTAATTCAATCGCGCAACTTTGTTATCATCGATGACTTGGATCTGCGAGTATTAACGTATCAGTAGCACTCGACAGACGTGAAACAGGATCTTGAGTCTCTCGATCTTTAGAAAACTCTGAATTTCTGATAAATCACTCAATTTTGGTTCCGATTTCAGTTAGAAGCAGCTGGCGCGACGCCGGCGGCGCCGAGCGAGGGGATCGGGTCGATCGCCCCGAGGGGGTCGAGGGTGAAGAAGTTAGGACCGGTACGCGCTGGGAGCACAGAGCGAGCCACAGGTCGGCTCACGACTTGTCGCACCATCCCCCGGCTCGTAATCTTCGAACCTGGGAGCCGAACCATCACGACAACCATGACAACCTTCCAGAATGGTAAATATCGGGATTCTCAAGAACCTCTGGTTCGCTCGACGCTTGGAATTATTTTCTGTGATGACTCTTTAGCCAAAACTTAACATTCGGCTTTTGGTTTTCGAATCGAAGGCCTCGAGTGTTGTGACTATACGACAAACGAGAGCGATTCAATGTCTGAGATAATAAATTGGGAAAGAAAATGAATTTCAATCAACAATGTGTTTCGAATGCAGCCTCATTTGGAAATAATGAAGGTCTTATTCTTGTAGGGCGACCGAGAACCCTAGCGAGAGTGGAGGCAGCTTTGACGCTTCCGGAGCATTCCACGGAGGGATGTATTCGGACGATGACGAAGACGGGATAATAAGCGCCGGCGGGAATCGGGAGACTCGGATCAGGCACATGTCGGAGGGAAACAGTCTGGGGAACAATTCTAAGCCTCCGTCAAAGTCGATGCCCGTTCAAGGGCAGCCGTCGAACCGTCGAGCGACTCCCGCGAGCGGTACGGCGATCAGAGAACGACCCAAGTCGCTTCAGCCTTTTGAGGACAAGGAGAACCTCGAGGGATCGGATAAGCGCAGCGTATCGCCCCCCAAGCCTGTAGCTACGTCCAACAATACTCCCAGCAAGGGTTCCCCGCCTCTGGTCAATTCCTCGGTGCCAAGAAAGGTCCAGAGCGCGACGAACCTGGACAAAGTCCTTGCCAAAAGCCCCGTAAAAAATACACAGAGTTCAAAGTCCCCCGGCGATATGTCCGCCAAAGAAGCTGCGGCGAGGAGCGAGAAGTCGAGCGTCGTCGATAACGATAAACCTCAGATACATTCCGAGTTGAAAAAGAGTAAAAGCACCTTGGGAATGATGTCCAGTAACAATGTGAGACAAAAGTGCGAGGACGATTTGGACAGGATGAAAGAAGAGGCGGATGCTCTAGTCGCCAAGCTCATGGCCGACGAGGAAATCCACAAGGACCAACGATCCGCCGTTCCACCATCGGTCAAGGGCCAAGTTACCAATATTCCACAGAACGGACAAGAGAAATGGTTCTACAGAGACCCGCAGGGCGAGGTTCAAGGACCCTTTTTGGCAAGCGAAATGTCGGAGTGGTTCAAGGCTGGATATTTCAACGTCAATTTACTCGTAAGACGAGCCTGCGACGAGAGATATTCGATGCTCGGAGATCTGATCAAGATGTGGGGCAGGGTGCCGTTCATGCCAGGACCTCCCGTGCCTCCTCTCAAGGTATAAATTTATTCATTTTCGCACTCGATGGATCATCGGCTAACAATAAAATAATTATTCATCCCTTGTAATCCAGCAGGTAACGGAACCAGTTGCGATCCCAGTCCCGGTCGGGATGCCGGGTGCCCTGCCGAAGGCTGGAATGGAAGATCCGTTGGTTCTGTATCAGTACCAGCAGATGATGATGCTCCAGAACCAGCTGGTGTTCAGACACGTCAGATCGGCGGTAGTGGCTAAATTGTCACAATCCGAACAGTGGGGCTCTATGAGTCCTGCCGAACAGAATCAGCTCATATTTCAACACATGCTTCAGCAGCCAGAAATAACTGAGATTTCGCCCATCGCCGTCAACCCTTTTGTACCTACAATCGCCGCGCAACCTGCTAATCCGATAATGCAATTGTTCACGCAGATGCAGCAGGTGAACAGAGTCGGGAATTCGTTCATTTTCTCACCGGTTGAGACCGAGAGGATTTTTAATTACGTTTTTTTTTTTACAACAGGCGAAAACACAGAACGAGAATCATATGCCACCTCCTATGCATCCCACGACACCGACTCACCCCGGAACGATAGATCCGGTTCAACAGCTCATCCAGCAAATGGGAGGAATTCAAAATTTACACGGAATTCAACAGCCCAATATGGTGCCGGCTCCCAACGCTACGAACGAAGATAATCCCATCAAATCGCTACTCAGGCAGCTCAATGTTAACGGACATCCAAACGCCGCGCAGATCGAGTCTGTCTGGCCTCATCCTCCGCCTCAAATCGCACCGCCTCAATTCGGCAATCCGAATTGGCAATCCCAGGTATTATATCGCTCCTGATCATGAAGATTTGGATGATTAAGCAGAACTTTGACCACCTTATTCTTATCACTCTTGTTTCAGATGGGCCCTATTCCTGCCATGCCCCCTGGTCAGTTGCCGAATTCACTTTGGGACATACATACTAAAGAAATGAAGACTGAACAACAGATATTAGTGAGTAGATCTAGAGACGAGGAGTCGGTTAATTGATTGAATTGATCGAATGATTAACTGTTTTTCAGGAGGAGCAAAAACTCAGGTTACAAGAAGAGATGAAGAAGAAGGAGCAGGTCAAGAAACAGGAAGAACTTGAGAGACAGCAGGCGGAGGAGGAAAGTACGAAGAGAAAACAGCAGCAGCACGAGGAGGCGGAGAAAGCGAGACTGGCCGACGAGGCTGCGAAGCGTACCGAGGAAGAGAGGAAAAAGAAAGACGAGGAGAAGAAGAGAAAGGAGGAAGAGAAACGAAAGCAGGAAGAAGAGCTGAAGAAGAAAGAGGAGAAGAAGCGAAAGGAGGAGGAGAGGAAGAGAGAAGAGAAACGAAAACAGGACGAAGAAAACAACAGGAAGAAACAAGAGGAGGAAAAGAGAAAGCGGGAAGAGGCGAAAAGACTAGAAGAAAAACAGAGAAAGGAGGAAGAGAAGAAGAAGAAGATAGAAGAGGAACAGAAACGGGAGGAGGAGGAGAGAATCAAGTGAGATATCACTACTCTCTGCGTTGGAATCTAAATTAATGACTTTTTCTTTCTCAGGAAGGAGGAAGAAGCTCGCAGAAAGCAAGCCGAGGCCGAGGAGCAAGCTAAACGAGCGGACCAAAGGAGACGAGAAGCCGAGGCGCTCAAGAGGCTCCAAGAACGCAACAAGGCTCCGTGGGCACAGACTCCTCAAGTTCCGCCTCCGTCTTCTCAAGCATCTCTCGCCGAAATTCAAAGACTCGAAAGAGAGAAGAAGGCTGTAAGTAGAACGATTTAATCTTGCTCCGCATCACGATTATAACTTGTCTTCGTCGCAGGAGGAATTGCGGGTACAGCAACTGCAACAGCAATTGGCGCAGCAGCGGGCTGCCGAAATCACCCAAGAAGCGGCGGCAGCGGCTGAAATATCGAAGGGTTTGCAGCTGAAATGGGCCGAAAAGGCGGCGCCGACTGCAAAACCGATGGTAAAGAGCCTCGCACAGATCCAGCAAGAGGAACAGGAGCGCCTCGCCAAGGTAAAGGTAGTTGTTGGAATCGATTCATTTCTATTTTCACATCGCTCATAGTATCACCGAATATTAATAAGCCTCCCGTTTCAGCAGCAAGAAAGAGAAAGACAGGAAAAGGCCGCCCAGAAGGAGCCGGTAGTTCCGCTTCAGAGCGCCGGGATTTGGGGAACCGCCGCACAATCTCTTAACTGGACGGGCGCTACCGGTGCGAATAACCAGGCCTGGTCCAACAGCAGCGGTACCGGAGGATTCTGGGACGATCCTGCGCCTCCGAAGGCGGCTGCGGCCCCCAAGCAGGCTGTAAAGCAAACGGCGACCGCGAAAGCCACGGTTAATCCCGCGCCGCAACATCAGAATAACAAAGCTACCAAAAGCAAAAACAAGAAGGAGGAAGAATCGGTGAAGAAATTATTCGAACAGAGCACTGCCAAGCCTGACGACTTCACTCAATGGTGCAACAAGACTCTGAGCGGACTTAACGTCTCCGTCGATAGTGAGTCGATGTTTGCTCGGTCCTCCCCCCGCATCGTTTTGCCTCTATTAACTTCAAACATTTTTCAAATCACTCGACAGCTATCCGCTGTTCCTGGAATATAAGAATCGATTATTCGACGTCCTTCGAGATGAGAACCAAACTCTACCTTGAAAAGAATTTGGGCTCCGATAGAAGAATAAAAGTTCATTCATTTTCCCTTCCGCCCTAATTTTGCCTCGGTGTCTTTCTATTGCTATGTAAAACGCTAAATTTTTGTTTCTTATATTCTCTCACAGTTCCAACGTTCGTTGGCTTCTTGCGAGACATTGAATCCGCCTACGAGGTGAAGGAGTACGTCAGAATGTATCTGGGAGACAATAAACACTGCAGCGAATTCGCTAAGCAATTCCTCGAGAAACGTAGCAAGTGGCGATCGGCCCAACGTCCGCATCCCCAGGCCGATGATCTGTGCAAACCTGCTCCAGCCGTTAATCCTAACGCGACGAGCACAGAGTTCCAGGAAGTCAAGGTATTTTTTAAATAAAGTAAATCTTGAATGTTTGCAATATTTGTTTTTCTTTTCGTTTTCAGGGGAAAGCAAAGAAGCCGAAAAAGGGGAAAATGTTCAAGGTCGACAGCAGGATTCTTGGATTCAGCGTAACCGCTGCTCCGGATCGTATCAACGTTGGAGATCGCGACTACGGGGAGGGTGTTTGAACATTTGACTTCAAATCTATCGATTAACTTAACAGCGTTACATACCTACAATTTCGTGGAAATTATGCGACATATACGTACCGTTATTTATTTATTAAGGCTGCCAAAGTCGCGAGATTCTAGAGCGATCGTTAAAAACTGCGTAATTGAATACATTTAGAATTTTTATATATTCATTGTATCGACATTCTTGATATATCATCTTCAATATTAGCTAGTTAATATCGTTTAACGAACGTTTCTAGAACAATTACAACAATTGTAATTCTGTTGCATGATTTCCTACGCAGTTGAGAGAAACACGGAAGATGAAAATTGTACAGAAGGATTGGAAAAGTAAACTACTTGAAGAATAAACAGTGGACATTGCAAAAACTGGAAGGAGAGTTGGAAATAGAAAGAACCCGGTGTAAAAAATTGCCAACAGTCTTTGATGAGACGGTGTTAGTATTCTACTCATTCTATGCGTCTAATCATCCGGATTTCGCTCTTTACTCGATACCCTCACGTTATTCACTCTACTATTTTTTAATATACATACTACAAGTTCGAAGTTCGGAATAACAATCACTACCCTTTTGGTTCATAGTCTTGTTCTGATCTTCGATACTTGATTTCTATTGGTTCTGTACTTTTTTTTAATGTGTAAAACGAATTGTATTGTTATTCTTTATCTTCCTGAATTTCTACGATTGGGATTGATTCGGTCCAATAATCTAAAATCTGAGAATACTCAATTTCTTGAGATTGTTTTTTCTCCTACGCTTTAAAAAAAATAACTCAATCGTTTCGTGGGATTTAAACAGATATCTATTTCGTTTTTAGTTTTGAGGGAGATGAAACCATCCATATTTTATCGGACTTGATTGGATAACTCTTCTAAAAATTTCTTCTCACGTATTTACGACGTATAAAAACCAAGAAAATAGAAATACAGTAAAATATATTATTGACTGCGTTTGAATTTTAATATTTTCATTGTATTTCTTTTACTCTGTTCGCTTGAATTTATTTTTCAACTACACAGTCGTCTTCTTGAACAACGATAAAGAAGCAGTATTCTGTATCATTTAAATCGACCGCATTTATTGATAAAAAAAGATTTGAAAATTTTGTTTATACCGGATTTGACCAATGTCGTAAAAAACATTTAATTGTACGAGTAACAACGTAATACAGAGAAGTTGATCCGACAAGCTCTGGAAAAACATCTCATCGCTTGGTCGGATTAGATCGTTCATAATAATGTAAAGGTTGTTAAACGAGGGTCGTCGGTCTTCCGCTAACGCGATCGAGGAAATTCTTGCGTTAGTTGAGGAAGCTCGACGGCTCTTAAATGAAAGATTTATCTATAAAATAGGAATTGTACAATAATACAGTGATGATTGAAAAAAACAACAACAACAACAACAAAAAAAGGAAAAATAAAATAAACCGATTGATTGATATTGTATTATTAGTATTATTCAATTATTGTATCTAACGTACAACATATGCAAATAAACATTATTATATTTTCAATTCGGACTTTTTACTTTTGTTTTATTTTTATTTCAACGAATCGTTGTCACTTATTTATGTTTTCAGAATCAAAATTCAATTTATTTTTATGTTTCAAATACGTTGATTCGTGAAGATACTGTAGTTTCTCTTTTCTTCCGGAAAGAAAAAAATTTGAAAAATGTCCTCGTCCGTGGAAAAAAAAACCATGTAAATAAAAAAAATTGTTAAATGTTTCCTCGCAGAAATCATTGCGATTTTAGGGAGGATGTTTTTCTACTGCATATTATTTTTTTACATTATTCGCACACAATTGAAATCTGAAGAAAAGATTCAAAATTCATAAAAACTGTATGGAATTTGAAGTCAAACGCTTAATATCATTTTTCAGAATTTTCAAATTGTATACGATTAAAGTGTATTTTAAAATTTCTATAAACAAACAATTATAATTCTCCGCACGAAGGTAGAGTTGATTTGTATCGACGTCTTACATGTTAAAAAAAAAATCATGTATAGATTGAAATTATAAAAATTTTCTAAACTTTTCTTGTAAGAAATATCCTCTCACAAAATCGATCTACAATTTCAATAATAAAAATTAGAAATGATTAGAATTGTAAATTTTTTTGTAGCGCCATTGATGTCTCGTGTACTCGAAAATTAGCTGATAAATGTTAAAGTCGATAGCAAAGAGAGGCTGTTTCGATGGTAAAGTTTGTAACTCTACAATTTGTAATTTCGTAATTTTCTTGTATTACAATATGTATAATAATTCACGACTATCCATCGTTGTGGGATAACGTTGTTGAGCTGCGATCGAAGCTTGTTGCCCGAAACTGAATCGCTGCTCCAAAAAATTTCATCATTGACCGGTCATCCTAATTGAGTGACCAATTAATCATATCGACGACCAGAGTCTGTGGAGAAAAGTTATTTGGTATCGGTTCAGGCGATGAAAACGATTGACGAGGATAAGACCGTGATTAGACGCAGGGCATTTTTCTATTATTGGAATGAAACAAACGGTAACGCGTTATCAAAGTTGCCTGAAAGGTGAATAATGAGGATTGTAAAATATAAATATTGAATGAAACAAAGTAATATTAAATATATATATATGCAATAAAATTGCATCAAACGATGAGAACCGAGTCAATAAATCGGTTCGCGTGGACGCAAGCGTTATAAATATTATGAATAATTGCTGATGATTCGTATGACTTGTATTATACTACGTAATAATAAAAGAAAAAATTCTTTACTCAAAAACGAAAGAAAAAAAATTAAAAATTGTAAAACTTTTCGAAAAGAAATTGTCGAAAAATTAATTCACTATCTATTTATATGTGTATAGGGACGATGTCGAAAATAAAATAAACTATAAACGTTTGAATATTGATAAAAAACTATTGCTTTGCTTTTTTTTCAAATTCAAAATTTATTTTCGAAAATTTGTAGACCATCGTTTTCTCTTCTTATATCAATAAACAGATTGTTTGTCTTTTAATAGTACGTCCAATTTTCGGTTTACCTATATATCCTGCTTATAGATAAACACATATTTTTTCTTTGTATATATTTTCTCTTCGCATCGTTTATATAAAGTTTCAACTTTTATAAATCTTTGGATGCTTCGGTATCACGTACGTAACGAACTTCTACACACAGACATACATCGAATCGAAGACCACGAGACTAAAGTATCAAACTTTCCTCCGCCTCGTGGTTTACGATTACAATCAGAAGCTGAAACAATTATTTTATTGTTCGATAAAATTTGCAGACATTTCAACAAGCACATAGTGGATGTTTATCCAAATTTAGCAGTTTTTTACCTATATGTGTATAGATACTTTTATCCTACTTGCTACGCTATTATCTAAAAATTTTTCTGAAAAATATCGAAAGCCTGTGTTTATTTTAATCCCTATCTTTTCGATGATTGATATCAGAGTCGTATTTGTGTAGCATATTTTGTACATTACAATAGCGCTTTTTTTTTTTAAACAGAAAAATGTAAAAATAGAAAAATACTCGTAGAAGACTGTGTTAATTAAATTAAATAGATATTATATGCATATAAAACTAGTGTGGCAATCGATATTTCAAATATACACATATTAAATACATCGTATCAATAGTTGCGACAAGGATAACGCGGAGTTCGTAACAGGCTTTATTCTCTTCGTTCCGAAAAGTTGGTCAAATTCAAGGAACTCATCGTTACGTATCCTTTCAATCCTAATCAACCACCGTTCTTTACTTTCCTCGAGTGTAGAAAATAGAAAATTACGTAAATAAAAATAGAATTAGGCCTCGTTCCCTATTTTCTACTCGTTTTGAACACATCGTAGAAAATTTATAGCTCGACATTCGTTTCACCCGATTAAGGCAAAATTTTGTTATAAATAGAAAAATTATTTATATATATATATTCTTTGTTCCGGTTATTTCTTTTTGGTAAACGTTGAATACATTTCTGGTAATCACTGGGCTATGGCTTGTAAAAAAGCTTCACTTTCGTCATGAATTGCTGGATTTTTTCTTCTTCGATACCTTCGTGTTCACGTGAGGCTCGCTTCCCGGCTGTCTATAGTCGCTGGCCAAGTCGATATACTGTAACGAAAATAATAGTCTTAAATTAAACCCGATTTTTCACCCCACTCGACTCGTCCGCATCCCACCCACCTTCCTGGGGACGAGGTATTCGAGTGCCTGTAGAATGATATAGCACAACGAAACTACAAGCAAATACGGAAGTACGCCGCTGGGGATGTAGCTGGCTAGCTGCTGCCCCAAGTTCTTGTGTTCCTCTTTCTCCACCAAGCCGTAAACGATCTCTGTTCTTTTAGTGACGTTGAACCAGTTGTAGAAAGACGCTACTCTCTTGTGCGCCTCAACGGGACACATCTGCCTCTTGCTCACATAATCATCTATAGCGCAATCTATCCCTCGGACTAACGCAGGCACCGTCGGTTCTACCAGGTAGATTAAATCCGGCGGCAATACTTCGGGGATTCCCCCAACTTTGGTCGATACGACTTGCAATCTGGAAATTGGAATTAATCAGAGATTTTAATCGATCGTTGATAGTTTTTTAACCGATATAGAGTTCAATTCACCCGCAGGAAGCGGCTTCTACGATCGCCATGCAGTAAGCCTCCGTCAGACTCGTGTTAAGGAATATGTGACCCTTATTCAGGACGTGTCTGACTTGAGAATGCTCCAAGCTTCCCAGCAGCTGGACTCTGTGCTGGAGTAAATTCCGCTCTCTAATTTCCTCAATGAGCCATCGTTTGGGACCGTCGCCTCCGATGAGGAACCGAACGTTCTCATATTTTGCACAAATTTCCGGTATTATGTGAGCCAGTAGATCGACCCCCTTTCTGTAGACGAGTCTGGACACTATGACTATCGTAACTGAAAAAAATTAGAGTTTAATATCGATCTCAGCACCGAATTCCTTATTATATAATTACTGAAGTCGTTGTTCCTCTTGGTAACGTCCGGTGTGAAAAGCGCAGTGTCTACCGCGTTTGGGATAACGGAAACCCGTTCCTTCTCCACTTTCGCTCTTAGAACCGTGTTTTCTTTCCCCGTGTGAGAGACGCAGATGCAGTGGTTGCAGTCCGACAAAGACATCTGTATGAATTTGTTTGTAAATATCGCCGAGGCATCTGCGAACCCGAATAACGAATGGTCGGTGAATACCGTCTGGAAAGGAAGCTGTGTTAGTCATTCGCGCGTGTTTTTCGTCCGCTTTCGTTACCTTCAATCCCATCAGTCTCCCTATCAACATTCCCTCGTGGGCGAGAGCCGAGAAGGCGGAATGTCCGTGTATTATTTGAATCTGTTCCCTTATGAATATGTATCTGATCAGAGGAAGGGAACAGATCATCGTTGGAAGCACGCATTGATTGTAGAAGACTCTGATCGGCAGATAGTAGACCTGGAATACGTAGAATGTTGCGTTTAGCTGCGCGAAATCAACGCCGATGAAAAGCTAGAGTTTAGCGATTTGTTATTCATATTTGTGTTAGAGAAGTTTGGCGATGAAAGCAAGCGTTTTTTTTTGTTTGTTTCTTTTTATCGCAGAGCAAAGGAGTATATACTTTCAAGCCATTCGTCATGTACCGTATTCCTACTCGGTCACCGTACGAGTGTGTTAGGACTACGACCTTGTGGCCACGACCCAATAAACACTGGGACAAGTTGAATATGTGTTCTTCTACTCCGCCCATGTTCGGATAAAAGAAGTCTGAAATCATGCTGGAAGAAAATAGCCCATGTTATAAAATTCAAAGGCATTTTCACGGTGTTAAAAATATAAATTCTCGTTCTAATAATGAAGACTTTGGCCAGTTGTGCCGACTTGAAACCTGATCGATCTGTTTATTTTTAGAATCGTTACATACTGCAAATCAACCGTGAAATAATTCAGCTCTGTTTGTACACGTGTTTCTTTATCATAGAATTCCAAGTACAGAAAACCTTTGATTTATCGGTACGACTGACGATGAGACAGTTTTTTTTTCAATACTCTGAGTATACGGACAAAAAAAAACTATTTTTGAATCTGAAAGACTTGGGAATTTCAGTTAAAAATAGACTTGAGTATTATATGAGATTTTAGTAGCAGTGGCTCAAAGTTCCAAATTACTGAAGGATGGGAAGAGTGTCACGAAAAATGATCTTGTGATAAAGCAACAAGTCCTAGTGAATATTTTTCGATTTATAATTCCCAACGACTAGATAAACGAGAAAAAAAAATTAATTTGAATCATCAAATTATTTCTTCACTCTTAAAGTATAATTTTCACAGCGTGATGAATAGCCTGACGTTTGAATTCTAAGCCGCCGCCTGTTAATTCGCTTAGAAAGTGAGAGGATCGAGATTTGTGAGTAAAAGTTTGTTGATGACAATTTATAGGTTAGAATATTCGCTAATATTTAACCGACATCGATAAACATCTCTGCTTATATAATTTTTGGAGGATAGAATATACGAACCATATTTTGTGGCGGGTCTGTCCCATCTTGGCATTTAAAACCGCGTAATCTTTTAGATGAATATTTTATCTGTCACAACAGTCGCCACTCCCGTGTTTATCAACGATCGCCATCTTACTTTTTTGCTATCTGCATCTGGCAGACGACGAAAGACGCGCCGCATGTCTACGAAGCCCGTTCTACACGATCCAACAACTTGCACTCCGATGTACACGCCGGCACATTCATGTTGGACTCTGAACATAGCCACTTTAGAGACGGAGTAAGACGACTGTGTCAAAAAATTCAATTTTTCACGTTTATTTAGTCAACATTGGATTTTTGCTGCTCCAATTACCTCGATTGTCACTATTACATTTGATATTTGCTTCCAGCTTCATAATCTCTTTTTCAAAGTGAGATATGACCTACTTGTCTCGTTTGAATGCCGCCATCTTTGTAGCCCGATCAGACCGTGAGGTCATTTGTTTACTAAAAGATGGGGAAACGTGCGATATATAAAGCGGCTAACCCTAAAAATCGCGAGAGAACAGTGTTTTTTATGTGGGTTAATTGCTTAATTATCTAATTATGGACTGAAATTCTCTCATAATCGTTCCGACTTGAACACCATTTGAATCTCCCGCGCGTCAATGTCGATGTAGGCTACAAAAATGGCGGCCACAAGCTCGTTCAACCGGGGCATCGTGATCGTGATTGTCAAAAGAAGCTATATTCAGAGTGAACGCACTGATGTGTTGGAGTGTACATGCATCAAACGGTGATCTTTAAAAAAAAAATTGCTATCGTGTAGAACGGGCTTGAATCTTGATTCTGATTGGGCGAGGAGAGTGGAGTGGATAAAAGGAGAAATTGTTTTTCTCTTGTTTTTATTTATCTTCTATTCTATCGCACGGTGCTAGAACGACGTTCGGATAGACGCGCGTGTGTTGTGTGTCAGTGTGTGTACACTCCGCGCATGTATTCGTTGTACACAAATGGCCGAAATGTTTCACCAAAGATGTGGGGATCGCGTAAATTTAATAAACGATAATTCTACGGCAGTAAGAAATTTCTCAGTGTACAATTACGGGCTCGTACTGAGCTCCGAACCTCTCAAAGATGACCAACTGTTCGAAGTCAGGATCGACAAGAAGGTAACACCTCCACGTTATGCACCTCGACTCTCGCAGCTAGACCCAAAAACTGTCAAAAATCATCGTTATTCCCTTCATTTCAGACCCCCGAAACACCTAGTTTGAACAAATCAACGAATCTTCCTTACTCTAGAAGCATTTTTCGAATCTTCTTCTACCACCCCGCGATTTATTCTCGTGGTTCAACCGATTAGCATAATCGAATCAGAATTCCTCATTCGTGTATTTCGCTCTTTTAGGATTGTCATATTTACTTCAATTCGTCAACAATATTCCAGATGGTGTCATGGAGCGGCAGCGTAGAGATCGGAGTAACCTCGTGCGACCCAGAGAGCATGGAGCTTCCGGCATGTGCGAACAAGCTGCGCCTTGGATCCTGGATCATGTCAGGCTCGGGAATAATCCGGGATGGACAACCCATCGTCGAACTCTACGGCACAGATCTGGATACTTTGGAGGAAGGAGATACTCTCGGTGTTATGAGAACGTCGAATGTGAGTCACGGACGCAATTTTCATTAAGTTGTTATCAAGTTTTTCGTCTTGTCAGAGTTTCATTGATACAGCGACGCTGAAAAGCACATTTTTACATTTTCCAATCTCAGGCTGAGCTTGTATTCTTCATAAACGGAGAATCGCAGGGTGTGGCGGCGACGAATATCCCTTCCAGAGTGTTCGCAGTGATCGATATGTACGGCAACTGCGTTCAAGTGACGGTGTCTCGTCCGAGGCCAGCGGCCCTGGCGATAGCAGAAATAACTAACGAGTCCGAGATCAACAATGATAACCCGCTCGGAGAGTCGTCAAATTCATCGACAACAAACTTAGTCACCAATCTAAACGTCAATGTAAACGTAAACGTGAATTTACCAAAAAATCCAACCGCCGCAGCTATCAGAGAGGACAGACTGAGGTTTCACGAGAGGGTCGGGACCCTCGTCAAACTTTCAAACAACGCCAGGACCGCGGAGAGACGGAGACCGTTTGACGAATTCAATAACGGAGTCGTCATGACGCACAGAGCTCTCAGAGACAATGAATTGTTCGAGGTATCGATTCGATCGATAATCTGAATCCTGTAGCTTTTCAGCGTTGTTGATGTTAATTTTCATTGGGATTGTTTCCTGGATCAGATTCGGATAGACAGACTGGTCGACAAGTGGTCCGGAAGCATCGAAGTCGGAGTGACGACGCACAGCCCAACGGCGCTAGAATTTCCCGCGACCATGACGAACATGCGTTCCGGAACGACGATGATGTCCGGTTGCGGTATTCTGACAAATGGAAAGGGGACTCAGCGGGAATACGGAGAATTCAACTTGGACGAGTTAAGAGTCAGTATAATCGATGGATTCGGGAAGCAAGAGAGAAACTCAGAGGGGACGGGCTCAAAATTCCGAACGACTAAGCGCCGAAAGGCCATAATTCCGAATTTAATATTACCGAATGGCATAATTTCGAATAAAAGGTACCGAAATAAGAGTTTTTCACGGTTTTGCTGAATGCTTACTGAGAAAAATCATGCAAAATATTATTTCGGTACTTTTTAATTCGGAATTATGGCATGTGATACTTTTGGATTTGGAACAATGGCCTTTCGGTACTTCTAAATTCGGAATTATGGCCATTCAGTACTTTTAAGTTCGGAATAATGGCCTTTCGGTACTTTTAAGTTCGGAATAATGGCCTTTCGGTACTTTTAAGTTCGAAATAATGGCCTTTCGGTACTTTTAAATTCGGAGTTATGGCCATTCGGTACTTTTTAATTCGGAATTATGGCATGCGATACTTTTGAATTCGGAACAATGGCCTTTCGGTACTTCTAAATTCGGAATTATGGCCATTCAGTACTTTTAAGTTCGGAATAATGGCATGCGATACTTTTGAATTCGGAACAATGGCCTTTCGGTACTTCTAAATTCGGAATTATGGCCATTCGGTACTTTTAAGTTCGGAATAATGGCCTTTCGGTACTTTTAAGTTCGGAATAATATCCTTTCGGTTACTTTTTGATTCGGAATAATGGCCTTTCGGTACTTTTTAATTCGGAATTATGGCATGTGATACTTTTGGATTTGGAACAATGGCCTTTCGGTACTTCTAAATTCGGAATTATGGCCATTCAGTACTTTTAAGTTCGGAATAATGGCCTTTCGGTACTTTTAAGTTCGGAATAATGGCCTTTCGGTACTTTTAAATTCGGAATTATGGCCATTCGGTACTTTTAAGTTCGGAATAATGGCCTTTCGGTACTTTTTAATTCGGAATTATGGCATGCGATACTTTTGAATTCGGAACAATGGCCTTTCGGTACTTCTAAATCCGGAATTCTGGCCATTCGGTACTTTTAAGTTCGGAATAATGGCCTTTCGGTACTTTTGAATTCGGAATTATGGCCATTCGGTACTTTTAAGTTCGGAATAATGGCCTTTCGGTACTTTTTAATTCGGAATTATGGCATGCGATACTTTTGAATTCGGAACAATGGCC